>JANJGN010002421.1:0-2500 GCA_026770705.1 Isurus oxyrinchus
ACACACACACACACACAAACAACACTGTCCCCCGTCACCCCCTGAGACACACACAAACACACACAGCACTGTCCCCTGTCACCCCCTCACACACACATACAAACAACACTGTCCCCCGTCACCCACACACACACACACACACAAACAACACTGTCCCCCATCACCCCCACACACACACACAAACACTGTCTCCGTCACCCACTCACACACACACAAACAACACTGTCCCCCGTCACCCCCACACACACACACACACACACACACAAACACTGTCCCCGTCACCCACTCACGCACACACAAACAAGACTGTGTCCCGTCACCCCCTCACACACACACACACACACACAACACTGTCCCCCATCACCCCCTCACACACACACACACACATACAGACACACACACAAACAACACTTTCCCTCGTCACCCCCTCACAGACACACACACACACACACACACTCTCCCCGTCACCCCCCCACACACACACACACACACACACACAAACAACACTGTCCCTCGTCACCCCCTCACACACACACACACACAAACAACACTGTCCCCCGTCACCCCCTCACACACACACAAACAACACTGTCCCCCCGACACCCCCCTCACACACACACACACACACACACAAAGAACACTGTCCCCCGTCACCACCTCACACACACACAAACAACACTGTCCCCCGTCACCCCCACACACACACACAAACACTGTCCCCGTCACCCACTCACACACACACAAACAAGACTGTGTCCCGTCACCCCCTCACACACACACACACACACACACAACACTGTCCCCCATCACCCCCTCACACACACACACACACATACAGACACACACACAAACAACACTTTCCCTCGTCACCCCCTCACAGACACACACACACACACACACTCTCCCCGTCACCCCCCCACACACACACACACACACACACACACAAACAACACTGTCCCTCGTCACCCCCTCACACACACACACACACAAACAACACTGTCCCCCGTCACCCCCTCACACACACACAAACAACACTGTCCCCCCGACACCCCCTCACACACACACACACACACACACACACAAAGAACACTGTCCCCCGTCACCACCTCACACACACACAAACAACACTGTCCCCCGTCACCCTCTCACACACACACACACACACACACACACAGACACACAAACAACACTGTCCCCCGTCACCCCCTCACACAAACACACACACACAAACAACACTGTCCCCCGTCACCCCTCACACACACACACAAACAACACTGTCCCTGTCACCCCCTCACACACACACACACAAACAACACTGTCCCCGTCACCCCCTGAGACACACACAAACACGCACAGCACTGTCCCCCGTCACCCCCTCACACACACACACACACACACACAAAACACTGTCCCCCGTCACCCCCTCACACACACACACCCCCTCACACACAAATAACACTGTCCCCGTCACCCCCTCACACACACACAACACTGTCCCCGTCACCACCTCACACACACACACAAACAACACTGTTCCCGTCACCCCCTCACACAACCACAAACAACACTGTCCCCGTCACCCCCTCACACACACACACACACACACACACACACACACACACAACACTGTCCCCCCGTCACCCCCTCACACACACGCACACACACAAAACACTGTCCCCCATCACCCCCTCACACACACACACCCCCTCACACACAAATAACACTGTCCCCGTCACCCCCTCACACACACACAACACTGTCCCCGTCACCCCCTCACACACACACACACAAACAACACTGTCCCCCGTCACCCACACACACACACACACACACACACACAACACTGTCCCCTGTCACCCCCTCACACACACACACACACACACACACACACACACACAACACTGTCCCCCGTCACCCGCTCACACACACACACCCCCTCACACACAAATAACACTGTCCCCGTCACCCCCTCACATACACACAACACTGTCCCCGTCACCCCCCCCCACTCACACACACACAAACAACACTGTCCCCGTCACCCCCTCACACACACACACAAACAACACTGTCCCCCCGTCACACCCTCACACACACACACAAACAACACTGTCCGCCGTCACCCCCTCACACACACACACAAACAACACTGTCCACGTCACCTCCTCACACACACACACACAACACTGTCCCTGTCACCCCCACACACACACACAACACTGTAACCCTATCAACCCCCCACACACACACACACAAACAACACTGTTACCCTATCACCCCCCCACACACACGCACACACAGAACACTGTCCATGTAACCGCCTCACACACACACAACACTGTCCTCGTCACTCCCTCACACACACACACACTGTCCCCGTCACCCCCTCACACACACACACATGAACAAAACTGTCCCCCATCACCCCCTCACACACAGACACGAACAAACACTGTCCCCCGTCACCCCCTCTCACACACACACACACACACAAAACACT
>JANJGN010002422.1:0-71710 GCA_026770705.1 Isurus oxyrinchus
GGCGGGGCTGGAGAGGGAGAAAGAGAGAGAGAGGGGAGCAGCTGGAGAGGGACAGAGGGAAGGGAGAGAGAAGGGAGGGGCTTGGGGGAGAGAGAGAAGGGAGGGGCTTGGGGCAGAGAGAGAGAGGAGGGGCTGGGGAGAGGGAGAGAGAGGGGAGGGGCTGGGGAGAGAGAGGGGAGGGGCTGGGGAGAGAGAGAGAGAGAGAGAGGAGGGACTGGGTAAGGGAGAGAGAGGGGAGGGGCTGGGTAGGGAGTGAGAGAGAGGGTAGGTGATGGGTGTGGGAGGGAGAGAGAGAGAGAGTGGAGGGGCTGGGGAGGGAGAGAGGGGAAGGGCTGGGGAATGAGAGAGGGAGAGAGAGAGGGGAGGCACTGGGGAGAGAGGAGATGGACTGGAGAGGGAGAAAGAGAGATAGAGAGGGGAGGGGCTGGGGAGAGGGAGAGAGATGGAAGGGGCTGGAGAGAGCAGTGAGGGGCTGGAGAGATAGAGAGGGGAGGGCTGGAGAGAGAGAGAGGGGAGGGGCTGGGGAGGGAGGGAGGGAGGGAGGGAGTGAGAGGGGGAGGGGCTGGGGAGTGAGGGAGGGAGAGAGAGGGGAGGCCCTGGGGAGAGAGAGAGAGGGCAGGGGCTGGGGAGAGAGAGGGAAGGGGCTGGGGATAGAGAGAGGGCAGGGGCTGGGGAGAGAGAGGGAAGGGGCTGGGGATAGAGAGAGGGCAGGGGCTGGGGAGAGAGAGGGAAGGTGGCTGGGGATAGAGAGAGGGCAGGGGCTGGGGAGAGAGAGGGGAGGGTAAGGGCTGGGGAGAGAGGGGGAGGGGCTGGGGAGGGAGGGAGAGAGGGTGGAGTGGCTGGGGGAGGGAGGGAGAGAGAGGTGAGGGGCTACGGAGGGAGAGATAGAGGGGAGGGGCTGGAGAGGGAGAGAGAGGGGAGGGGCTGCGGGAGAGAGAGAGGGGAGGTACTGGGGAGAGAGCTAGACGGGAGGGATTGGGGAATGAGGGGAGGGACTGGAGAGAGAGAGAGGGGAGGGCCGGGGGAGAGAAAGGGGATGGGCAGGGGAGAGAGAGGGGAGGGGCTGGGGGGAGAGAGAGGGGAGGGGCTGGGGGGGAGAGAGAGGGGAGGGGCTGGGGGGAGAGGGGAGGGGCTGGGGGGAGAGAGAGGGGAGGGGCTAGGGAGCGTGGGAGAGAGAGAGGTGAGGGGCTAGGGAGGGTGGGAGAGAGAGGGGTGGGGCTGGGGTGAGAGGGGGAGGGACCAGGGGGAGGGAGAGAGAGGGGAGGGGCTGGGGTGAGAGGGGGAGGGACCAGGGGGAGGGAGAGAGAGGGGAGGGGCTGTGGTGGGAGAGAGAGGAGACCGGAGGGGAGGGGTGAAGGAGGGAGAGTGAGAGTGAGAGAGAGGGAGGGGAGGGGCTGGGGAGGGAGAGAGGGGAGGGAGAGAGGGGAGGGGCGGGGGGAATGAGGGAGGGAGAGAGAGAGGGGAGGCGCTGGGGAGAGAGAGAGAGAGGAGAGGGGCTGGAGAGGGAGAGAGAGAGAGAGGGGAGCAGCTGGAGTGGGAGCGAGAGGGGAGGGAGAGAGAGGGGAGGGGCTGGGGGAAGAGAGAGAGAGAGGGGAGGGAGAGAGAGGGGAGGGGCTGGGGGAAGAGAGAGAGAGAGGGGAGGGAGAGAGAGGGGAGGGGCTGGGGGAAGAGAGAGAGAGGGGAGGGGCTGGGGAGGGAGAGAGAGGGCAGGGGTTGGGGAGGGAGAGAGAGGGGAGGGCAGGGGTGAGGGAGGGAGGGAGAGAGAAGGGAGGGCAGGGGTGAGGGAGGAGAGAGAGAGAGAGGGGAGGGGCAGGGAAGAGAGAGAGGGGAGGGGCGGGGGAATGAGGGAGGGAGAGAGAGGGGAGGCGATGGAGAGAGAGAGGGGCGGGGCTGGAGAGGGAGAAAGAGAGAGAGAGGGGAGCAGCTGGAGAGGGACAGAGGGAAGGGAGAGAGAAGGGAGGGGCTTGGGGGAGAGAGAGAAGGGAGGGGCTTGGGGCAGAGAGAGAGAGGAGGGGCTGGGGAGAGGGAGAGAGAGGGGAGGGGCTGGGGAGAGAGAGGGGAGGGGCTGGGGAGAGAGAGAGAGAGAGAGAGGAGGGACTGGGTAAGGGAGAGAGAGAGGAGGGGCTGGGTAGGGAGTGAGAGGAGAGGGTAGGTGATGGGTGTGGGAGGGAGAGAGAGAGAGAGTGGAGGGGCTGGGGAGGGAGAGAGGGGAAGGGCTGGGGAATGAGAGAGGGAGAGAGAGAGGGGAGGCACTGGGGAGAGAGGAGATGGACTGGAGAGGGAGAAAGAGAGATAGAGAGGGGAGGGGCTGGTGAGAGGGAGAGAGATGGAAGGGGCTGGAGAGAGCAGTGAGGGGGCTGGAGAGATAGAGAGGGGAGGGCTGGAGAGAGAGAGAGAGGGGAGGGGCTGGGGAGGGAGGGAGGGAGGGAGGGAGTGAGAGGGGAGGGGCTGGGGAGTGAGGGAGGGAGAGAGAGGGGAGGCCCTGGGGAGAGAGAGAGAGGGGCAGGGGCTGGGGAGAGAGAGGGAAGGGGCTGGGGATAGAGAGAGGGCAGGGGCTGGGGGAGAGAGAGGGAAGGGGCTGGGGATAGAGAGAGGGCAGGGGCTGGGGAGAGAGAGGGGAGGGTAAGGGCTGGGGAGAGAGGGGGGAGGGGCTGGGGAGGGAGGGAGAGAGGGTGGAGTGGCTGGGGAGGGAGGGAGAGAGAGGTGAGGGGCTACGGAGGGAGAGATAGAGGGGAGGGGCTGGAGAGGGAGAGAGAGGGGAGGGTCTGGAGAGGGAGAGAGAGGGGAGGGGCTGCGGAGAGAGAGAGGGGAGGTACTGGGGAGAGAGCTAGACGGGAGGATTGGGGAATGAGGGGAGGGACTGGAGAGAGAGAGAGGGGAGGGCCGGGGGAGAGAAAGGGGATGGGCAGGGGAGAGAGAGGGGAGGGGCTGGGGGGAGAGAGAGGGGAGGGGCTGGGGGGGAGAGAGAGGGGAGGGGCTGGGGGGAGAGGGGAGGGGGCTGGGGGGAGAGAGAGGGGAGGGGCTAGGGAGCGTGGGAGAGAGAGAGGTGAGGGGCTAGGGAGGGTGGGAGAGAGAGGGGTGGGGCTGGGGTGAGAGGGGGAGGGACCAGGGGGAGGGAGAGAGAGGGGAGGGGCTGGGGTGAGAGGGGGAGGGACCAGGGGGAGGGAGAGAGAGGGGGAGGGGCTGTGGTGGGAGAGAGAGGAGACCGGAGGGGAGGGGTGAAGGAGGGAGAGTGAGAGTGAGAGAGAGGAGGGGAGGGGCTGGGGAGGGAGAGAGGGGAGGGAGAGAGGGGAGGGGCGGGGGGAATGAGGGAGGGAGAGAGAGAGGGGAGGCGCTGGGGAGAGAGAGAGAGAGGAGAGGGGCTGGAGAGGGAGAGAGAGAGAGAGGGGAGCAGCTGGAGTGGGAGCGAGAGGGGAGGGAGAGAGAGGGGAGGGGCTGGGGGAAGAGAGAGAGAGAGGGGAGGGAGAGAGAGGGGAGGGGGCTGGGGGAAGAGAGAGAGAGAGGGGAGGGAGAGAGAGGGGAGGGGCTGGGGGAAGAGAGAGAGAGGGGAGGGGCTGGGGAGGGAGAGAGAGGGCAGGGGTTGGGGGGGGAGAGAGAGGGGAGGGCAGGGGTGAGGGAGGGAGGGAGAGAGAAGGGAGGGCAGGGGGTGAGGGAGAGAGAGAGAGAGAGGGGAGGGGCAGGGAAGAGAGAGAGGGGAGGGGCGGGGGAATGAGGGAGGGAGAGAGAGGGGAGGCGCTGGAGAGAGAGAGATAGGGGCGGGGCTGGAGAGGGAGAAAGAGAGAGAGAGGGGAGCAGCTGGAGAGGGACAGAGGGAAGGGAGAGAGAGGGGAGGGGCAGGGGAGAGAGAGAAGGGAGGGGCTTGGGGCAGAGAGAGAGGGGAGGGGCTGGGAGAGGGAGAGAGAGGGGAGGGGCTGGGGAGAGGGAGAGAGAGGGGAGGGGCTGGGGAGAGAGAGAGAGAGAGGTGGGACTGGGTAAGGGAGAGAGAGGGGAGGGGCTGGGTAGGGAGTGAGAGGAGAGGGTAGGTGATGGGTGTGGGAGGGAGAGAGAGAGAGAGAGAGTGGAGGGGCTGGGGAGGGGAGAGAGGGGAAGGGCTGGGGAATGAGGGAGGGAGAGAGAGAGGGGAGGCATTGGGGAGAGAGGAGAGGGGCTGGAGAGGGAGAAAGAGAGAGAGAGTGGGGAGCGGCTGGAGAGGGAGAGAGAGGGGAGGGAGAGAGAGGGAAGGGAGAGGGGAGGGGAGAGAGAGGGAAGGGGCAGGGGAGGGAGAGAGAGGGAAGGGGGCAGGGGGAGAGAGGGAGAGGGGAGGGGCTGGGGGCAGAGAGAGAGAGGGGGAGGGGCTGGGGAGAGAGAGAGGTGAGGGACTGGAGAGATAGAGAGGGGAGGTTTGGAGAGAGAGAGAGGGGAGGGGCTGGGGAGGGAGGGAGAGAGAGAGGGGAGGGGCTGGGGAGGGAGGGAGGGAGAGAGAGGGGAGGGGCTGGGGAGGGAGGGAGGGAGAGAGAGGGGAGGCGCTGGGGAGAGAGAGAGAGGGCCGGGGCTGAGGAGAGAGAGGGAAGGGGCTAGGGCTAGAGTGGGCAGGGACTGGGGAGAGAGAGGGAACAGGCTGGGGTGAGAGAGGGGGAGAGAGAGGGGGAGGGTAAGGGCTGGGGAGAGAGGGAGGAGGGGCTGGGGATGGGGGGAGAGGAGAGGTGGGGGGCTACGGAGCAAGAGATAGAGGGGAGGGGCTGGGGAGAGAGAGAGAGGGGAGGGGCTGCGGAGGGAGAGGGAGAGAGAGAGAGGGCAGTGGCTGGAGAGGGAGAGAGAGAGAGGGCAGGGGCTGGAAAGGGAGAGAGAGAGAGGGCAGGGGCTGAGGAGAGAGAGAGGGGAGGGGCTGGGGAGAGAGAGAGAGAGGGGAGGGGCTGGAGAGGGTGAGAGAGGGGAGGGGCTGGAGATGGAGAGAGAGGGGAGGGGCTGGAGAGAGCAGTGAGGGGCTGGAGAGATAGAGAGGGGAGGGCTGGAGAGAGAGAGAGGGGAGGGGCTGGGGAGGGAGGGAGGGAGGGAGGGAGTGAGAGGGGAGGGGCTGGGGAGTGAGGGAGGGAGAGAGAGGGGAGGCCCTGGGGAGAGAGAGAGAGGGCAGGGGCTGGGGAGAGAGAGGGAAGGGGCTGGGGATAGAGAGAGGGCAGGGGCTGGGGAGGAGAGAGGGGAAGGGGCTGGGGATAGAGAGAGGGCAGGGGCTGGGGAGAGAGAGGGAAGGGGCTGGGGATAGAGAGAGGGCAGGGCTGGGGAGAGAGAGGGGAGGGTAAGGGCTGGGGGAGAGAGGGGGGAGGGGCTGGGGAGGGAGGGAGAGAGGGTGGAGTGGCTGGGGAGGGAGGGAGAGAGAGGTGAGGGGCTACGGAGGGAGAGATAGAGGGGAGGGGCTGGAGAGGGAGAGAGAGGGGAGGGGCTGCGGAGAGAGAGAGGGGAGGTACTGGGGAGAGAGCTAGACGGGAGGGATTGGGGAATGAGGGGAGGGACTGGAGAGAGAGAGAGGGGGAGGGGCCGGGGGAGAGAAAGGGGATGGGCAGGGGGGGAGAGAGAGGGGAGGGGCTGGGGGGAGAGAGAGGGGAGGGGCTGGGGGGGAGAGAGAGGGGAGGGGCTGGGGGGAGAGGGGAGGGGCTGGGGGGAGAGAGAGGGGAGGGGCTAGGGAGCGTGGGAGAGAGAGAGGTGAGGGGCTAGGGAGGGTGGGAGAGAGAGGGGTGGGGCTGGGGTGAGAGGGGGAGGGACCAGGGGGGAGGGAGAGAGAGGGGAGGGGCTGGGGTGAGAGGGGGAGGGACCAGGGGGAGGGAGAGAGAGGGGAGGGGCTGTGGTGGGAGAGAGAGGAGACCGGAGGGGAGGGGGTGAAGGAGGGAGAGTGAGAGTGAGAGAGAGGGAGGGGAGGGGCTGGGGAGGGAGAGAGGGGAGGGAGAGAGGGGAGGGGCGGGGGGAATGAGGGAGGGAGAGAGAGAGGGGGAGGCGCTGGGGAGAGAGAGAGAGAGGAGAGGGGCTGGAGAGGGAGAGAGAGAGAGAGGGGAGCAGCTGGAGTGGGAGCGAGAGGGGAGGGAGAGAGAGGGGAGGGGCTGGGGGAAGAGAGAGAGAGAGGGGAGGAGAGAGAGGGGAGGGGCTGGGGGAAGAGAGAGAGAGAGGGGAGGGAGAGAGAGGGGAGGGGCTGGGGGAAGAGAGAGAGAGGGGAGGGGCTGGGGAGGGAGAGAGAGGGCAGGGGTTGGGGAGGGAGAGAGAGGGGAGGGCAGGGGTGAGGGAGGGAGGGAGAGAGAAGGGAGGGCAGGGGTGAGGGAGAGAGAGAGAGAGAGGGGAGGGGCAGGGAAGAGAGAGAGGGGAGGGGCGGGGGAATGAGGGAGGGAGAGAGAGGGGAGGCGCTGGAGAGAGAGAGATAGGGGCGGGGCTGGAGAGGGAGAAAGAGAGAGAGAGGGGAGCAGCTGGAGAGGGACAGAGGGAAGGGAGAGAGAGGGGAGGGGCAGGGGAGAGAGAGAAGGGAGGGGCTTGGGGCAGAGAGAGAGGGGAGGGGCTGGGGAGAGGGAGAGAGAGGGGAGGGGCTGGGGAGAGGGAGAGAGAGGGGAGGGGCTGGGGAGAGAGAGAGAGAGAGGTGGGACTGGGTAAGGGAGAGAGAGGGGAGGGGCTGGGTAGGGAGTGAGAGGAGAGGGTAGGTGATGGGTGTGGGAGGGAGAGAGAGAGAGAGAGAGTGGAGGGGCTGGGGAGGGAGAGAGGGGAAGGGCTGGGGAATGAGGGAGGGAGAGAGAGAGGGGAGGCATTGGGGAGAGAGGAGAGGGGGCTGGAGAGGGAGAAAGAGAGAGAGAGTGGGGGAGCGGCTGGAGAGGGAGAGAGAGGGGAGGGAGAGAGAGGGAAGGGAGAGGGGAGGGAGAGAGAGGGAAGGGGCAGGGGAGGGGAGAGAGAGGGAAGGGGCAGGGGAGAGAGGGAGAGGGGAGGGGCTGGGGGCAGAGAGAGAGAGGGGAGGGGCTGGGGAGAGAGAGAGGTGAGGGACTGGAGAGATAGAGAGGGGAGGTTTGGAGAGAGAGAGAGGGGAGGGGCTGGGGAGGGAGGGAGAGAGAGAGGGGAGGGGCTGGGGAGGGAGGGAGGGAGAGAGAGGGGAGGGGCTGGGGAGGGAGGGAGGGAGAGAGAGGGGAGGCGCTGGGGAGAGAGAGAGAGGGCCGGGGCTGAGGAGAGAGAGGGAAGGGGCTAGGGCTAGAGTGGGCAGGGACTGGGGAGAGAGAGGGAACAGGCTGGGGTGAGAGAGGGGGAGAGAGAGGGGAGGGGTAAGGGCTGGGGAGAGAGGGAGGAGGGGCTGGGGATGGGGGGAGAGAGAGGTGGGGGGCTACGGAGCAAGAGATAGAGGGGAGGGGCTGGGGAGAGAGAGAGAGGGGAGGGGCTGCGGAGGGAGAGGGAGAGAGAGAGAGGGCAGTGGCTGGAGAGGGAGAGAGAGAGAGGGCAGGGGCTGGAAAGGGAGAGAGAGAGAGGGCAGGGGCTGAGGAGAGAGAGAGGGGAGGGGCTGGGGAGAGAGAGAGAGAGGGGAGGGGCTGGAGAGGGTGAGAGAGGGGAGGGGCTGGAGATGGAGAGAGAGGGGAGGGGCTGCGGAGAGAGAGAGGGGAGGTACTGGGGAGAGAGCTAGATGGGAGGGATTGGGGAATGAGGGGAGGGACTGGAGAGAGAGAGAGGGGAGGGCCTGGGGAGAGAAAGGGGATGGGCAGGGGAGAGAGAGGGGAGGGGCTGGGGAGAGAGAGAGATGAGGGGCTAGGGAGGGTGGGAGAGAGAGAGGTGAGGGGCTAGGGAGGGGTGGGAGAGAGAGGGGAGGGGCTGGGGAGAGAGGTGGAGGGACCGGGGGGAGGGAGAGAGAGGGGAGTGGCTGTGGAGGAGAAAGAGAGAGAGAGGGGAGCGGCTGGAGAGGGAGAGAGAGGGGAGGGAGAGAGAGGGGAGGGGCTGTGGAGGGAGAGAGAGGAGACGGGAGGGGAGGGGTGAAGGAGGGAGAGTGAGAGAGAGGGAGGGGAGTGGAGGGGCTTTGGAGGGAGAGAGGGGAGGGGCGGTGGAATGAGGGAAGCAGAGAGAGTGGAGGGGCTGGGGGAGGGAGAGAGGGGAGGGGGTGGTGGAATCAGGGAAGCAGAGAGAGAGTGGAGGCGCTGGGGAGAGAGAGAGCGGAGGGGCTGGAGAGGGAGAAAGAGAGAGAGAGGGGAGCAGCTGGAGTGGGAGCAAGAGGGGAGGGAGAGAGAGGGGAGGGGCTGGGGGAAGAGAGAGAGAGGGCAGCGGCTCGGGATAGGGAGAGAGAGGGGAGGGGATGGAGAGAGAGAGAAGTGATGGGCTGGAGAGAGAGAGGGGAGGGGCTGGAGAGAGGGAGAGGGGAGGGGCTGGGAAGACAGGGAGGGGAGGGGAGAGGCTGGAGAGAGGGGGGAGGGGAGGGGACAGGCTGGGCAGAGGCTGAGGGGCTGGGGAGAGAGAGGGGGAGGGGAGGGGCTGGTTAGAGAGAGATAGAGGAAGTAGGGGCTGGTGAGAGAGAGAGAGAGAGAGAGGATAGGGGCTGGGGAGAGAGGGGAGGGGCTGGGGTTAGAGGGGAGAGGCTGGGGGCGAGGTGAGAGGTGGGGCTGGGGCGAGTTAGGGGTGGGGCTGGGGGTGAGAGAGGGGTGGGGCTGGGAAGAGAGAGAGGATTGGGGGTGGGGGGGAGAGAGAGGGGAGGGGCTGGGCAGAGTGAGGGGGGAGGGGCTGGGGAGAGAGTGGGGAGGAGCTGAGGAGAGGGGAAAGTTGGAGCAGAGGGAGGAGGGGTGGGGGAGAGTGAGTGGTGGGGGAGGGGTGGGGCTGGGGCGAGAGTGAGAGAGGGGGGGAGAGAATGAGAGAGGGGAGGGAGAGAGAGAGAAGAGGGGCTGGGGAGAGGGGAAGAGAGAGGGTAAGGGCTGGTAGAGAGAGGGGGATTGGCTGGGAAGAGGGGGAGGGGAGGGGAGGGGAGATGCTGGAGAGAGTGGGAGGGAAGGGGAGTGGCTGGGGAGAGGGTGAGGGGCTGGGGAGGAGAGAGGTAGGGGGATTAGGGGAGGGGAGAGAGAGAGGGAATAGGGGCTGGGGAGAGAGGGGAGGGGCTGGGGTGAGTGAGGGGTGGGGCTGTGGTGAGAGAGGGGGTGGGGGTAGGGGTGGGGGTGGGGCTGGAGCGAGATTGAGAGAGGGGAGGGAGAGAGAGAGAAGAGGGGCTAGGGAGAGGGGAAGAGAGAGGGGAAGGGCTGGGAGAGAGAGGGGGAGGGGCTGGGGAGAGAGAGAGGTGAGGGGCTGGGGGGTAGAGAGAGAGAGGAGTGGCTGGGGGGAGAGAGAGAGGTGAGGGGCTAGGGAGAGAGTGGAGGGGCTGGGGAGAGGGGAGGGGCAGTGGGAGAGAGAGGGGAGGCGCCAGGGGAGGGAGGGAGAGTGATTGTGGAATGGAGGGGTGCGGGATGGAGAGAGAGAGAGGGGAGCGGCAGGGGGAGAAAGCGGGGTGGGGCAGGGGGAGAGAGGGGGAGGGGCTGGAGAGAGAGAGAGGGGGGAGGGGCTGGGGAGGGAGGCAGAGAGAGGGGAGGGGCTGGGGAGAGTGAGGGGAGGGGCTGGAAGAGAGAGAGAGGGGAGGGACTAGGGAGAGAGAGAGGAGAGGTGCTAGGGAGATAGAGAGGGGGAGGAGCTGGGAAGAGAGAGACGGGTGGGGCTGGGAAGATAGAGAGAGATGGGAGGGCCTGGGGAGGGAGTGAGAGAGAGAGTAGGTCCTGGGGAGGGAGAGAGAGAGGGAGGGGCTGGGGAGAGAGAAAGGGGAAGGACTGGGGAGAGAGAGAGGGGAGGGGCTGGGGGGAGAGAGATCGGCGGGTCTGGGGAGAGAGAGGGTAGGGGCAGGAGGAGGGAGAGTGGAGGGGCTAGGGAGAGAGAGAGAGAGGGGTGGGGCTGGGGATGGAGGGAGGGAGGGAGGGAGAGAGGGGATGGCCTGGGGAGAGAACGATGTGGGGCTGGGGACAGAGAGATGGGAGGGACTGGGGATAGAGAGAGGGGAGGTTCTGGGGGTAGAGGACAAGGGTAGGGGTTGGGGAGAGAGAGAGGGGAGGGGCTGGGGAGAGAGAGGGGAGGGGCAGGGGGAGACAGAGGGGAGGATCCATTGAGAGAGAGAGGGGAGGGGCAGGGGGGAGAGAGAGTGGAGGGCCTAGGGAGGGTGGGAGAGAGATCGGAGGGGCTGGGGAGAGAGAGAGAAAGTGATGGGAGTGGCTGGGTGGGGAGGGAGAGAGAGGGGATGGGTGGGGGAGGGAGGGAGAGTGAGTGTGGAGGGGAGGGGTGCGGGACGGAGAGAGAGAGACGGGAGGGGCTGGGGAGGGAGAGAGAGAGGGGAGGGGCTGGGATGGGAGAGAGAGAGAGGGGAGGTGCTAGTGAGGGAGGGGAGGGAGAGAGAGAGAGGGGAGGGGCTGGGGAGAGAGGGAGGGGAGGTGCAGGGGAGAGAGAGAGGGGAGGGGTTGGGGAGAGTGAGAGATAGGGGAGGGGCTGGAGAGGTAGAGGCAGAGGGGAGGGGCTGGCGAGAGAGAGAAGGGAGAAACTGGGCAGAGAGCGAGGGGAGTGGCTGGAGAGTGTGAGAGAGGGGAGTGCTGGGGAGAGAGAGAGGGGAGGGGCTGGGGTTGAGAGACAGGGAAGGGGCTGGGAAGAGAGGGAGGGGAGGTCCTGGGGAGAGAGAGAGGCAAGGGGCTGGGGAATGAGAGAGAGAGGGGAGGGGCTGGGGAGGGAGAGAGAGAGGGGAGGGGCTGGGGAGAGAGAGAGAGAGAGGGGAAGGGCTGGGATGAGAGAGAGGGGTGGGGCTGGGACGAGAGAGAGAGAGGAGGGGCTGGGGAGGAGAGAGAGGGGAGGGGCTGGGGAGAGTGAGAGAGAGAGGGGAGGGGCTGGAGAGGGAGAGAGAGAGCGGAGGAGCTGGAGAGGGAGAGAGAGAGGGGTGGGACTGGGGTGAGAGAGGAGGGACCGGGGAGAGACAGAGGGGAGGGGCTGGAGAAGGAGTGAGAGGGGAGGGGCTGGGAAGAGAGACAGGGGAGGGCCTGGGAATAGAGGAAGAGATGGGGAGGGGCTGGGAAGAGAGAGAGTGGAGGGTCTGGGGAGAGAGAGGGAGGGGCTGGGGAGGGAGAGAGAGAGGGGAGGGGCTGGGGAGAGAGGGAGAGAGAGGGGATGGGTTGGGGTGGGAGAGAAGGGAGGGGCTGGGGAGAGAGCAAGGGGAGGGACTGGGGAGAGAGGGAGAGAGAGGGGATGGGCTGGGGAGAGGGGGGGTGAGAGTGAGAGGGGAGGGGCTGAGAAGAGACAGAGGCATGGGTCTGGGAAGAGAGAGAGTGGAGGGGCTAGGGAGGGAGGGAGAGAGAGGGGAGGGGCTGGGGAGCGAGAGATAGGGGAGGGGCTGAGGAGAGAGGGAGAGGGGAGGGACTGGTGAGAGAGGGGAGGGGCAGCGGGAGACAGAAGGGACGATCAATTGAGAGAGAGAGGAGAGAGAGAGGGGAGGGGCAGGTGAGGGTGGGAGAGAGATTGGAGGGGCTGGGGAGAGAGAGAGAAAGGGTTGGGAGTGCCTGGGGTGGGAGGGAGAGAGAGGCGATGGGCTGGGGAGGGAGGGAGAGTGAGAGCGGAGGGGAGGGGTGCGGGAGGGATAGAGAGAGGGGGAGGGGCTGGGGAGAGACGGAGGAGGAGGGGCTGGAGAGGGAGAGAGAGAGGGGTGCAGCTGGAGAGGGAGAGAGAGAGGGGAGAGAGAGAGGGGAGGGGCTGGGTTGGGAGAGAGGGGAGGGGCTAGGGAGGGTGGGAGAGACAGCGGAGGGGTTGGGAGAGATAAAGGAAGAGAGGGGAATGCCTGGGGTGCGAGGGAGAGAGAGGGGATGGGCTGGGGAGGGAGGGAGAGTGAGAGCAGAGGTGAGGGGCAAGGGAGAGAGAGAGGAGAGGGGTGGAGATGGGCGTGGGAAGGAGAGAGTGAGAGGGGAGGGGCTGGGCTGGGAGAGAGAGAGAGAGGGGGAGTGGCTGGTGAGGGAGGGATGGAGAGAGAGAGGGGAGGGGCTGGGGAGAGAGGGAGGGGGGAGCAGCTGGAGAGGGAGATAGAGAAGGGAGACAGAGAGAGAGTGGTGGTTGGGGAGGGATAGGGAGGTGAGGGGGCTGGGGAGAGAGAAAGGGGAAGGACTGGGGAGGGAGAGAGAGAGGGTAGGGTCTGGGGAGAGAGGGTAGGGTCTGGGGAGAGAGAGAGGGAAGCAGCTGGAGAGGGAGAGAGAGAAGGGAGACAGAGAGAGAGGGGGGGTTGGGGAGGGATAGAGAGGGGAGGGTCTGGGGAGAAGGATAGAGAGGGGAGGGTCTGGGGAGAAGGAGAGAGAGGTGAGGTGCTGGGGAGAAAGGGGAAGGACTGGGGAGGGAGAGAGAGAGGGTAGGGTCTTGGGAGAGAGGGGAGGGACTGGGGAGAAAGGGGAAGGGACTGGGGAGGGAGAGAGAGAGGGTAGGGTCTGGGGAGAGAGGGGAGGGGCTGGGGAGAGTGAGGGGGTGGGTTGGGGTGAGTGAGGGCTCGGGCTGAGGCAAGTGATGGGTGGGGTGGGGGAGAGAGAGGGGAGTTGCTGAGGAGAGAGAGGGGTGGTGCTGGGATGAGAGCGAGGGGAGGGGCTGGGGAGAGAGAGTGGAGGGGCTGGGAAGAGAATGAGGGGAGGAGCAAGGGAGAGAGAAAGGGGAAAGACCAGGGAGGGGCGGGGGGAGGGAGGGAGAGTGATTGTGGAATGGAGGGGTGCGGGATGGAGAGAGAGAGAGGGGAGGGGCTGGGGAGGGAGAGAGAGAGGGGAGGGGCTGGCGAGGGAGGGAGTGAGAGAGAGAGGGGTGCAGCTGGACAGGGAGAGAGAGAGGGGAGAGAGAGAGCGGGGGGGCTGGGAGAGAGAGAGCGGGGGGGGCTGGGTGGGAGAGAGGGGAGGGGCTAGGGAAGGTGGGAGAGACAGCGGAGGGGCTGGGAGAGATAGAGAAAGAGAGGGGAGTGCCTGGGGGTGGGGAGGGGAGAGTGAGGGGATGGGCTGGGGAGGGAGGGAGAGTGAGAGCAGAGGTGAGGGGCAAGGGAGAGAGAGAGGAGAGTGGTGGGGATGGGTGTGCGAAGGAGAGAGAGAGAGGGGAGGGGCTGGGGTTGGAGAGAGAGAGAGGGGAGGGGCTGGCGAGGGAGGAAGGGAGAGAGAGAGGGGAGGGGCTGGGGAGAGAGGGAGGGGAGGTGCAGGGGAGAGAGAGAGAGGGGAGGGTTTGGGGAGAGAGAGAGATAGGGGAGGGGCTGTATAGGGAGAGGCAGAGGGGAGGGCCTGGGGAGAGAGAGAAGGGAGGGACTGGGCAGAGAGAGAAAAGGGAGGGACTGGGCAGAGAGAGAGAGAGGAGGGGCTGGAGAGTGTGAGAGAGGGGAGGGGCTGGGGTTGAGAGAGAGGGAAGCAGCTGGGAAGAGAGGGAGGGGAAGGGCTGGGGAGAGAGAGAGAGGCAAGGTGCTGGGGAATGAGAGAGAGCGGGCAGGGGCAGGGGCTGGGGAGGGAGAGAGAGAGGGGAGGGGAGGGAGAGAGAGAGGGGAGGGGAGGGAGAGAGAGAGGGGAGGGGAGGGAGAGAGAGAGGGGAGGGGAGGGAGAGAGAGAGGGAAGGGGCTGGGGAGAGAGAGAGAGAGGAGAGGGGCTCGAGAGTGAGAGAGAGGGGCGGGACTTACGTTAGAGAGAGGGGAGGGACTGGGGAGATGGACAGTGGAGGGACTGGGGAGACAGAGAGGGGAAGGCCTGGGATGAGAGGGAGGGGTGGGGCTGGGACGAGAGAGAGAGGGGAGGGAGGCAGTGAGAGGGGAGGGGCTGGGGAGATTGAGTGGAGGGGCTGGGAAGATAGAGAGGGGAGGGAATAGGGAGAGAGAGAGGAGAGGTGCTAGGGAGATAGAGAGGGGAGGAGCTGGGAAGAGAGAGACGGGTGGGGCTGGGAAGATAGAGAGAGATGGGAGGGCCTGGGGAGGGAGTGAAAGAGAGTAGGTCCTGGGGAGGGAGAGAGAGAGGGGAGGGGCTGGGGAGAGAGAAAGGAGAAGGACTGGGGAGAGAGAGAGGGGAGGGGCTTGGGGGAGCGAGATCGGCGGGTCTGGGGAGAGAGAGGGTAGGGGCAGGAGGAGGGAGAGGAGAGGGGAGGGGCCAGGGAGAGAGAGAGAGAGGGGTGGGGCTGGGGATGGAGGGAGGGAGGGAGAGAGGAGATGGCCTGGGGAGAGAGCGAGGTGGGGCTGGGGACAGAGAGATGGGAGGGACTGGGGAGAGAGAGAGGGGAGGGTCTGGGGGTAGAGACAGAGGGTAGGGGCTGGGGAGAGAGAGAGGGGAGGGGCTGGGGAGAGAGGGGAGGGGCAGGGGGAGACAGAGGGGAGGGGCAGTGGGAGAGAGAGTGGAGGGCCTAGGGAGGGTGGGAGAGAGATCGGAGGGGCTGGGAGAGAGAGAGAAAGTGATGGGAGTGGCTGGGGTGGGAGGGAGAGAGAGGGGATGGGTGGGGGAGGGAGGGAGAGTGAGTGTGGAGGGGAGGGGTGCTGGACGGTGAGAGAGAGAGGGGAGGGGCTGAGGAGGGAGAGAGAGAGGGGAGGGGCTGGGGTGGGAGAGAGAGAGAGGGGAGGTGCTAGTGAGGGAGGGAGGGGAGGGGTTGGGGAGAGTGAGAGATAGGGGAGGGGCTGGAGAGGTAGAGGCAGAGGGGAGGGGCTGGGGAGAGAGAGAAGGGAGGAACTGGGCAGAGAGCGAGGGGAGTGGCTGGAGAGTGTGAGAGAGGAGAGGGGCTGGGGAGAGAGACAGGGGAGGGGCTGGGGTTGAGAGACAGTGAAGTAGCGGGGAAGGGAGGGAGGGGAGGGCCTGGGGAGAGAGAGAGAGAGGCAAGGGGCTCGGGAATGAGAGAGAGGGGAGGGGCTGGGGAGGGAGATAGAGAGGGGAGGGGCTGGGGTGAGAGAGAGAGGGGAAGGGCTGGGATGAGAGAGAGGGGAAGGGCTGGGATGAGAGAGAGGGGAGGGGCTGGGGTGAGAGAGAGAGGGGAAGGGCTGGGATGAGAGAGAGGGGAGGGGCTGGGGAGGGAGAGAGAGAGGGGAGGGGCTGGGGAGAGAGAGAGAGGGGAAGGGCTGGGATGAGAGAGAGGTGTGGGGCTGGGACGAGAGAGAGAGGGGTGGGGCTGGGACGAGAGAGAGAGAGGAGGGGCTGGGGAGGGAGGGAGAGAGAGGGGAGGGGCTGAGGAGAGTGAGAGAGAGAGAGAGGGGAGGGGCTGGAGAGGGAGAGAGAGCGGAGGGGCTGGAGAGGGAGAGAGAGAGGGGTGGGACTGGGGTGAGAGAGGAGGGACTGGGAGAGACAGAGGGGAGGGGCTGGAGAAGGAGTGAGAGGGGAGTTGCTGGGGAGAGAGACAGGGGGAGGGCCTGGGAAGAGAGGAAGAGTTGGGGAGGGGCTGGGAAGAGAGAGTGTGGAGGGGCTGGGGAGAGAGAGAGGGAGGGGCTGGGGAGGGAGAGAGAGAGGGGAAGGGCTGGGGAGAGAGGGAGAGAGAGGGGATGGGCTGGGGAGAGGGGGGGGGAGAGTGATAGGGGAGGGGCTGAGAAGAGAGAGAGGCTTGGGTCTGGGAAGAGAGAGTGGAGGGGCTAGGGAGGGAGGGAGAGAGAGGGGAGGGGCTGGGGAGCGAGAGAGAGGGGAGGGGCTGAGGAGAGAGGGAGAGGGGAGGGACTGGTGAGAGAGAGGGAAGGGGCAGCGGGGAGACAGAAGGGACGATCAATTGAAGAGAGAGGAGAGAGAGAGGGGAGGGGCAGGTGAGGGTGGGAGAGAGATCGGAGGGGCTGGGAGAGAGAGAGAAAGGGTTGGGAGTGCCTGGGGTGGGTGGGAGAGAGAGGGGATGGGCTGGGGAGGGAGGGAGAGTGAGAGCGTAGGGGATGGGTGCGGGAGGGAGGGAGAGAGAGAGGGGAGGGGCTGGGGAGGGACGGAGGAAGAGGGGCTGGAGAGGGAGAGAGAGAGGGGAGCCGCTGGAGAGGGAGAGAGAGAGGGGAGGGGCTGGGTTGGGAGAGAGGGGAGGGGCTAGGGAGGGTGGGAGAGACAGCGGAGGGGCTGGGAGAGATAGAGGAAGAGAGGGGAATGCCTGGGGTGGGAGGGAGAGAGAGGGGATGGGCTGGGGAGGTAGGGAGAGAGAGGGGATGGGGCTGGGGGAGGGAGGGAGAGTGAGAGCAGAGGTGAAGGCCAAGGGAGAGAGAGAGGAGAGGGGTGGGGATAGGCGTGGGAAGGAGAGAGTGAGAGGGGAGGGGCTGGGGTGGGAGAGAGAGAGAGGGGAGTGGCTGGTGAGGGAGGGAGGGAGAGAGGGGAGGGGCTGGGGAGAGAGGGAGGGGGAGGGGCTGGAGAGGGAGAGAGAGAGGGGAGCAGCTGGAGAGGGAGAGAGAGAAGGGAGACGGAGAGAGAGGGTGGGTTGGGGAGGGATAGAGAGGTGAGGGGCTGGGGAGAGAGAAAGGGGAAGGACTGGGGAGGGATAGAGAGGTGAGGGGCTGGGGAGAGAGAAAGGGGAAGGACTGGGGAGGGAGAGAGAGAGGGTAGGGTCTGGGGAGAGAGGGGAGGGGCTGGGGAGAGTGAGGGGTGGGGTTGGGGTGAGTGAGGGCTCGGGCTGAGGCAAGTGATGGGTGGGGCTGGGGAGAGAGAGGGATGCGGCTGGGGAGTGAGATAGGGCAGCGGCTGGGGAGAGAGAGGGGAGTTGCTGAGGAGAGAGAGAGGTGGTGCTGGGATGAGAGCGAGGGGAGGAGCTGGGGAGAGAGAGGGGAGGGGCTGGGAAGAGTGTGAGGGGAGGAGCTGGGGAGAGAGAGAGGGGAGGAGACGGGGGGGGGGGGAGAGAGAGAGGGGAGGAGCCGGGGAGAGAGAGAGAGAGGGAAAGGGCTAGGAAGAGAGAGAGGGGAGGGGCTGGGGAGAGAGAGAGAGATGGATGGGGCTGGGGAGAGAGAAAGGGGAAAGACCAGGGAGGGGAGGGAGGGAGGGAGAGTGAGTGTGGAAAGGAGGGGTGCAGGAGGGAGAGAGAGAGAGGGGAGGGGCTGGGGAGTGAGAGAGAGAGGGGAGGGGCTGGCGAGGGAGGGAGTGAGAGAGAGAGGGTTGCAGCTGGAGAAGGGGAGAGAGAGGGGAGAGAGAGAGGGATGGGCTGGGTGGGAGAGAGGGGAGGGGCTAGGGAAGGTGGGAGAGACAGCGGAGGGGCTGGGAGAGATAGAGAAAGAGAGGGGAGTGCCTGTGGTGGGAGGGAGAGTGAGGGGGTGGGCTGGGGAGAGAGGGGAGAGTGAGAGCAGAGGTGAGGGGCAAGGGAGAGAGAGAGGAGAGGGGTGGGGATGGGTGTGCGAAGGAGAGAGAGAGAGGGGAGGGGCTGGGGTGGGAGAGAGAGAGAGGGGAGGGGCTTGTGAGGGAGGGAGGGAGGGAGAGAGAGAGGGAGGGGCTGGGGAGAGAGGGAGGGGAGGTGCAGGGGAGAGAGAGAGGGGAGGGTTTGGGGAGAGAGAGAGATAGGGGAGGGGCTGGAGAGGGAGAGGCAGAGGGGAGGGGCTGGGGAGAGAGAGAAGGGTGGGACTGGGCAGAGAGAGAGAAGGGAGGGACTGGGCAGAGAGAGAGAGGAGGGCTGGAGTGTGTGAGAGAGGGGAGGGGCTGGGGAGAGAGAGAGGGGAGGGGCTGGGGAGAGAGAGAGATGCAAGGGGCTGGGGATTGAGAGAGAGAGGGGAGGGGCTGGGGAGGAGAGAGAGACGGGAGGGGCTGGGGAGAGAGAGAGGAGAGGGGCTGGAGAGGGAGAGAGGGGGCGGGCTGGCGTTAGAGAGAGGGGAGGGACTGGGGACATGGACAGTGGAGGGACTGGGGAGACAGAGAGGGGGACGGCCTGGGATGAGAGGGAGGGGTGGGGCTGGGACGAGAGAGAGAGGGGAGGGGCTGGGGAGGGAGGCAGAGAGAGGGGAGGGGCTGGGGAGAGTGAGGGGAGGGGCTGGGAAGAGAGAGAGGGGAGGGACTAGGGAGAGAGAGAGGAGAGGTGCTAGGGAGAGAGAGAGGGGAGGAGCTGGGGAGAGAGAGAGAGAGAGAGGAGAGGGGAGGGGCTGGGGAGAGTGAGGGGAGGGGCTGGGAAGAGAGAGAGGGGAGGGACTAGGGATAGAGAGAGGAGAGGTGCTAGGGAGAGAGAGAGGGGAGGAGCTGGGGAGAGAGAGAGAGAGGAGAGGGGCTGGAGAGGGAGAGAGAGGGGCGGGGCTGGCATTAGAGAGAGGGGAGGGACTGGGGAGACAGAGAGGGGACGGCCTGGGACGAGAGAGAGAGGGGAGGGGCTGGGGAGGGAGGCAGAGAGAGGGGAGGGGCTGGGGAGAGTGAGGGGAGGGGCTGGGAAGAGAGAGAGGGGAGGGACTAGGGAGAGAGAGAGGAGAGGTGCTAGGGAGAGAGAGAGAGGGGAGGAGCTTGGAAGAGAGAGACGGGTGGGGCTGGGAAGATAGAGAGAGAGTGGAGGGCCTAGGGAGGGTGGGAGAGAGATCGGAGGGGCTGGGAGAGAGAGAGAAAGTGATGGGAGTGCCAGGGGTGGGAGGGAGGGAGAGGGGATGGGTGGGGGAGGGAGGGAGAGTGAGTGTGGATGGGAGGGGTGCGGGAGGGTGAGAGCAAGAGGGGAGTGGCTTGGGAGGGAGAGAGAGAGGGGAGGGGCAGGGGTGGGAGAGAGAGATAAAGTGATGGGAGTGCCTGTGGTGGGAGGGAGAGAGAGGGGATTGGTGGGGGAGGGATGGACAGTGAGTGTGGAGCGGAGGGGTGTGGGATGGAGAGAGCAAGAGGGGAGTGGCTTGGGAGGGAGAGAGAGAGGGGAGGGGCAGGGGTGGGAGAGAGAGAGAGGGGAGCTGCTAGTGAGGGAGGGAGGGGGAGAGACGGGTGGGGCTGGGGAGAGAGGGAGGGGAGGAGCAGGGGAGAGAGAGAGGGGAGGAGTTGGGGAGGGGTTGGGGAGAGAGAGATATAGGGGAGGGGCTGGAGAGGGAGTGGCAGAGCGGAGCAGCTGGGGAGAGAGAGAAGGGAGGGACTGGGCAGAGAGTAAGGGGAGTGGCTGGAGAGTGTGAGAGAGGGGAGGGGCTGGGGAGAGATAGAGGGAGGGGCTGGGGTTGAGAGACAGGGAAGGGGCTGGGAAGAGAGGGAGGGGAGGGCCTGGGGAGAGAGAGAGAGGCAAGGGGCTGGGGAATGAGAGAGAGAGGGGAGGGGCTGGGGAGGGAGAGAGAGAGGGGCTGGGGAGGGAGAGAGAGAGGGGAGGGGCTGGGGAGGGAGAGAGAGAGGGGAGGGCTGGGGAGAGAGAGAAAGAGGGGAAGGGCTGGGATGAGAGAGAGGGGTGGGGCTGGGACGAGAGAGAGAGAGGAGGGGCTGGGGAGGGAGGGAGAGAGGGGGGAGGGGCTGGGGAGAGTTAGAGAGAGAGAGGGGAGGGGCTGGAGAGGGAGAGAGAGTGCGGAGGGGCTGGAGAGGGAGAGAGAGAGGGGTGGGACTGGGGTGAGAGAGGATGGACTGGGGAGAGACAGAGGGGAGGAGCTGGAGAAAGAGAGAGGGGAGGGGTTGGGGAGAGAGACAGGGGATGGCCTGGAGAGAGAGGAAGAGTTGGGGAGGGGCTGGAAGAGAGAGAGTGGAGGGTCTGGGGAGAGAGAGGGAGGGGCTTTGGAGGGAGAGAGAGAGGGGAGGGGCTGGGGAGAGAGGGAAAGAGAGGGGATGGGCTGGGGAGGGAGAGAGGGGGGGCTGGGGAGAGAGCGAGGGGAGGGACTGGGGATAGAGGGAGAGGGGAGGGGATGGCTGGGGAGAGGGGGGGAGAGTGAGAGGGGAGGGGCTGAGAAGAGAGAGGCATGGGTCTGGGAAGAGAGAGAGAGTGGAGGGGCTAGGGAGGGATGGAGAGAGAGGGGAGGGGCTGGGGAGAGAGGGAGAGGGGCGGGACTGGTGAGAGAGAGGGGAGGGGCAGCGGGAGACAGAAGGGACAATCAATTGAGAGAGAGAGGAGAGAGAGAGGGGAGGGGCAGGTGAGGGTGGGAGAGAGATTGGAGGGGCTGGGAGAGAGAGAGAAAGGGATGGAGTGCCTGGGGTGTGGGAGGGAGAGAGAGGGGATGGGCTGTGGAGGGAGGGAGAGTGAGAGCGGAGGGGAGGGGTGCGGGAGGGAGGGAGAGAGGGGAGGGGCTGGGGAGAGAGAGAGGGGAGGGGCTGGGGACAGACGGAGGAGGGGGGGCTGGAGAGGGAGAGAGAGAGGGGAGCAGCTAGAGAGGGAGAGAGAGAGGGGAGAGAGAGGGAGGGGAGGGGCTGGGTTGGGAGAGAGGGGAGGGGCTAGGGAGGGTGGGAGAGACAGCGGAGGGGCTGGGAGAGACAGCGGAGGGGCTGGGAGAGATAGAGGAAGAAAGAGGAATGCCTGGGGTGGGAAGGAGAGAGAGGGGATGGGCTGCGGAGGGAGCGAGAGTGAGAGCAGAGGTGAGGGGGAAGGGAGAGAGAGAGGAGAGGGGAGGGGATGGGCATGGGAAGGAGAGAGAGAGAGAGAGGGGAGGGGCTGGGGTGGGAGAGAGAGAGAGAGGGGAGTGGCTGGTGAGGGAGGGAGGGAGAGAGAGAGGGGAGGGGCTGGGGAGAGAGGGAGGGGGGGGGCTGGAGAGGGAGAGAGAGAGGGGAGCAGCTGGAGAGGGAGAGAGAGAAGGGAGACATAGAGAGAGGGGGGGTTGGGGAGGGATGGAGAGGGGAGGGTCTGGGGAGAGGGAGAGAGAGGTGAGGGGCTGGGGAGAGAGAAAGGGGAAGGACTGGGGAGGGAGAGAGAGAGGGTAGGGTCTGGGGAGAGAGGGGAGGGGCTGAGGAGAGTGAGGGGTGGGGTTTGTGTGAGTGAGGGCTCGGGCTGAGGCAAGTGATGGGTGGGGCTGGGGAGAGAGAGGGGTGTGGCTGGGGAGAGAGAGAGGGGAGCAGCTGGGGAGAGAGAGAGGGGAGTTGCTGAGGTGAGAGAGGGGAGGTGCTGGGATGAGAGCAAGAGGGGAGGGGCTGGGGAGAGAGAGAGAGAGAGGGGAGGGGCTGGGGAGAGAGAGAGGGAAAGACCAGGGAGGGGCGAGGAGGGAGGGAGAGTGAGTGTGGAAAGGAGGGGTGCGGATGGGAGAGAGAGAGGGGGGAGGGGCTGGGGAGGGAGAGAGAGAGGGAGGGGCTGGCGAGGGAGGGAGTGAGAGAGAGGGGTGCAGCTGGAGAGGGGAGAGAGAGGGGAGAGAGAGAGGGGTGGGGCTGGGGTGGGAGAGAGGGGAGGGGCTGGGCTGGGGTGGGAGAGAGGGGAGGGGCTAGGCAAGGTGGGAGAGACAGCGGAGGGGCTGGGAGAGATAGAGTAAGAGAGGGGAGTGCCTGGGGTGGGAGGGAGGGAGAGTGAGAGCAGAGGTGAGGGGCAAGGGAGAGAGAGAGAGAGGGGAGGGGCTGGGGTGGGAGAGAGAGAGAGGGGAGGGTCTGGCGAGGGTGGGAGGGAGAGAGAGAGGGGAGGTGCTGGGGAGAGAGGGAGGGGGGAGGGGCTGGAGAGGGAGAGAGAGAGGGGGGAGGGGCTGGAGATGGAGAGAGAGAGAGGGGAGCAGCTGGAGAGGGAGAGAGAGAAGGGAGACAGAGAGAGAGGGGGGGGTTGGGGAGGGATAGAGAGGGGAGGGTCTGGGGAGAAGGAGAGAGAGGTGAGGTGCTGGGGAGAAAGGGGAAGGACTGGGGAGGAGAGAGAGAGGGTAGGGTCTTGGGAGAGAGGGGAGGGGCTGGGGAGAAAGGGGAAGGACTGGGGAGGGAGAGAGAGAGGGTAGGGTCTGGGGAGAGAGGGGAGGGGCTGGGGAGAGTGAGGGGTGGGTTTGGGGTGAGTGAGGGCTCGGGCTGAGGCAAGTGATGGG
Organism: Isurus oxyrinchus; assembly: GCA_026770705.1. Taxonomy (NCBI): domain Eukaryota; kingdom Metazoa; phylum Chordata; class Chondrichthyes; order Lamniformes; family Lamnidae; genus Isurus; species Isurus oxyrinchus. The sequence goes on from JANJGN010002422.1 coordinate 21,770, forward strand.
TGGGGCTGGGGAGAGAGAGGGGAGCGGCTGGGGAGAGAGAGAGGGGAGCGGCTGGGGAAGGAGAGAGGTGAGTTGCTGAGGAGAGAGAGGGGAGGTGCTGGGATGAGAGCGAGAGGGGAGGGGCTGGGGAGAGAGAGGGGAGAGGCTAAAAGAGTGTGAGGGGAGGAGCTGGGGAGAGATAGAGGGGAGGAGCCGGGGAGAGAGAGTGGGAAAGGGCTAGGAAGAGAGAGAGGGGAGGGGCTGGTGAGAGAGAGAGAGAGGGGAGGGGCTGGGGAGAGAGAAAGGGGAAATACCAGGGAGGGGCGGGGGAGGGAGGGAGAGTGAGTGTGGAATGGAGGGGTGCGGGAGGGAGAGGGAGAGAGGGGAGAGGCTGGGGAGGGAGAGAGAGAAGGAAGGGGCTGGTGAGGGAGGGAGTGTGAGAGAGTGGGGTGCAGCTGGAGAGGGAGAGAGAGAGGGGAGAGAGAGAGGGGAGAGAGAGAGGGGAGGAGCTGGGGTGGGAGAGAGGGGAGGGGCTAGGGAAGGTGGGAGAGACAGCGGAGGGGCTGGGAGAGATAGGGAAAGAGAGGCGAGTGCCTGGGGTGGGAGGGAGGGAGAGTGAGAGCAGAGGTGAGGGGCAAGGGAGAGAGAGAGGAGAGTGGTGGGGATGGGTGTGTGAAAGAGAGAGAGAAAGGAGGGACTGGGCAGCGAGAGAGGGGAGGGGCTGGAGAGTGTGAGAGAGGGGAGGGGCTGGGGAGAGAGAGAGGGGAGGGGCTGGGTTTGAGAGAGAGTGAAGGGGCTGGGAAGAGAGGGAGGGGAGGGGTCTGGGGAGAGAGAGAGAGGCAAGGGGCTGGGGAATGAGAGAGAGATGGGAGGGGCTGGGGAGGGAGGAGAGAGAGGGGAGGGGAAGGAGAGAGAGAGGGGAGGGGCTGGGGAGAGAGAGAGAGGGGAGGGGCTGGAGTGGGAGAGAGAGGGGCGGGGCTGGCGATCGAGAGAGAGAAGGGACTGGGGAGATAGAGAGAGGAAGGGCTGGATGAGAGGGAGGGGTGGGGCTGGGACGAGAGAGAGAGGGGAGTGGCTGGGGAGGGAGGCAGAGAGAGGGGAGGGGCTGGGGAGAGTGAGGGGAGGGGCTGGGGAGAGAGAGAGAGGAGGGGGACTAGGGTGAGAGAGAGGAGAGGTGCTAGGGAGAGAGAGAGGGGAGGAGCTGGGAAGAGAGAGACGGGTGGGGCTGGGAAGATAGAGAGAGATGGGAGGGGCTGGGGAGGGACTGAGAGAGTGGTAGGTCCTGGGGAGGGAGAGAGAGAGGGGTGGGGCTGGGGAGAGAGAAAGGAGAAGGACTGGGGAGAGAGAGAGTGGAGGGGCTGGGGGGAGCGAGATCGGAGGGTCTGGGGAAAGAGAGGGTAGGGGCAGGAGGAGGGAGAGTGGAGGGCTAGGGAGAGAGAGAGAGGGGTGGGGCTGGGGATGGAGGGAGGGAGGGAGGGAAAGAGGGGATGGCCTGGAGAGAGAGCGAGGTGGGGCTGGGGACAGAGAGAGGGGAGGGTCTGGGGATAGAGAGAGGGGAGGGGCTGGGGAGACAGAGGGGAGGATCCATTGAGAGAGAGAGGGAAGGGTCAGGGGGAGAGAGAGAGGAGGGCCTAGGGAGGGTGGGAGAGAGATCGGAGGGGGTGGGAGAGAGATAGAAAGTGATGGGAGTGCCTGGGGTGGGAGGGAGAGAGAGGGGATGGGTGGGGGAGGGAGGGAGAGAGTGTGGAGCGGAGGGGTGCGGGACGGAGAGAGAGAGAGGGTAGGGGCTGGGGAGAGAGAGAGAGAGGGGAGGGGCTGGGGAGGGAGAGAGAGAGGGGAGGGGCTGGGGTGGGAGAGAGAGACAGAGAGAGAGGGGAGGTGCTAGTGACGGAGGGAGGGAGTGAGAGAGGGGAGGGGCTGGGGAGAGAGGGAGGGGAGGTGCAGGGGAGAGAGAGAGGGGAAGGATTGGGGGAGAGAGAGATAGGGGAGGGGCTGGAGAGGGAGAGGCAGAGGGGAGGGGCTGGCGAGAGAGAGAAGGGAGGGACTGGGCAGAGAGCGAGGGGAGTGGCTGGAGAGTGTGAGAGAGGGGAGGGGCTGGGGAGAGAGAGAGGGGAGGGGCTGGGGTTGAGAGACAGGGAAGGGGCTGGAGAGAGAGAGAGGCAAGGGGCTGGGGAATGAGAGAGAGCGGGGAGGGGCTGGGGAGGGAGAGAGAGAGGGGAGGGGCTGGGGAGGGAGAGAGAGGGGAGGGGCTGGGGAGAGAGAGAGAGAGAGGGGAAGGGCTGGGATGAGAGAGAGGGGTGGGGCTGGGACGAGAGAGAGAGAGAGAGGAGGGGCTGGGGAGGGAGAGAGAGGGGAGGGGCTGGAGATGGAGAGAGAGGGGCGGGGCTGGGGATTGAGAGAGGGGAGGGACTGGGGAGAGATAGATGGGAAGGGCTGGGATGAGAGAGAGGGGTGGGGCTGGGACGAGAGAGAGAGAGGAGGGGCTGGGGAGGGAGGGTGAGAGAGGGGAGGGGCTGGGGAGAGAGAGGGGAGGGGCTGGGGGAGAGAGAGGGGAGGGGCTGGGGAGAGAGAGGGGAGGGGCTGGGAAGAGAGAGAGAGGGGAGGGACTAGAGAGAGAGAGACGAGAGGTGCTAGGGAGACAGAGAGGGAAGGAGCTGGAAAGAGAGAGAGGGGTGGGGCAGGGAAGATAGACAGAGTGGGGAGGGGCTGGGGAGGGAGTGAGAGAGAGGAGGGGCTGGGGAGAGAGAAAGGAGAAGGACTGGGGAGAGAGAGATGGGAGGGGCTGGAGGGAGAGAGATCGGAGGGTCTGGGGAGAGAGAGGGTAGGGGCAGGAGGAGGGAGAGGGAGGGGCTAGGGAGGGTGGAAGAGAGAGGGGAGGGGCTGGAGAGAAGAGAGGGGAGGGGTTTGGGGAGTGAGGGATGGAGAGAGGGGATGGGCTGGGGTGAGAGCGAGGTGGAGCTGGGGACAGAGAGAGGGGAGGGACTGGGGAGATAGAGAGGCTAGGGTATGGGGAGAGACAGAGGAGAGTGGCTGGGGAGAGGGAGAGGGGAGGCGCTGGGGAGAGAGTGGGGAGCGGCAGGGGGGAGAGAGAGGGGAGGATGTGTTGAGAGAGAAAGGGGAGGGGCAGGGAGAGTGAGAGGGGAGGGGCTGGGGTGGGAGAGAGGGGAGGGGCTAGGTAGGGTGGGAGAGACAGCAGAGTGGCTGGGAGAGATAGAAAAAGAGAGGGGAGTGCCTGGTGTGGGGCGGAGTGAGAGGGGATGGGCTGGGGAGGGAGGGAGAGTGAGAGCAGAGCTGAGGGGCAAGGGAGAGAGAGAGGTGAGGGGGTGGGGATGGGTGTGCGAAGGAGAGAGAGAGAGGGGAGGGGCTGGTGAGGGAGGGACGGAGAGAGAGAGAGAGGGGAGGGGCTGGGGAGAGAGGGAGGGGAGGTGCAAGGGAGAGAGAGAAGGGAGGGGTTGGGGAGAGAGAGAGATAGTGGAGGGGCTGGAGAGGGAGAGGCAGAGGGGAGGGTCTGGGCAGTGAGAGAAGGGAGGGACTGGGCAGAGAGAGAGGGAACGGGCTGGAGTGTGTGAGAGAGGGGGAGGGGCTGGGGAGAGAGAGAGGGGAGGGACCGGGGTAGAGAGAGGGAAGGGGCTGGGAAGAGAGGGAGGGGCGGGGGCTGGGGAGAGAGAGAGAGGGGAGGGGCTGGGGAGGGAGAGAGAGAGGGGAGGGGCTGGTGTGGGAGAGAGAGAGGGGAGCGGCTGGGTGTGGGAGAGAGAGAGGGGAGGGCCTGGGGAGAGAGAGAGAGAGGGGAGGGGCTGGAGAGGGAGGGAGAGGGTCGGGGCTGGGGATTGAGAGAGGGAGGGACTGGGGAGATAGAGAGTGGAGGGATTGGGGAGAGAGAGAGGGGAAGGGCTGGGGATGAGAGAGAGGGGTGGGGCTGGGAAGAGAGAGAGAGGGGAGGGACTAGGGAGAGAGGGGAGGGACTAGGGAGAGAGAGAGGAGAGGTGCTAGGGAGAGAGAGGGGAGAAGCTGGGAAGAGAGAGAGGGGTGGGGCTGGGAAGATAGAGAGAGAGGGGATGGGCTGGGGAGGGAGTGAGAGAGAGGGTAGGGCCTGGGGAGGGAGAGAGAGAGGGGAGGGGCTGGGGAGAGAGAAAGGAGAAGGACTGGGGAGAGAGAGAGGGGAGGGGCTGGGGAGAGAGAGAGGGGAGGGGCTTGGGGAGAGAGAGAGGGGAGGGGCTTGGGGAGAGAGAAAGGAGAAGGACTGGGGAGAGAGAGAGGGGAGGGGCTGGGGAGAGAGGGATCGGAGGATCTGGGGAGAGAGAGGGTAGGGGCAGGAGGAGGGAGAGGGGAGGGGAGGGGCTGTGGAGAGAGAGAGGGCAGGGGCTAGGGAGGGTGGAAGAGAGAGGGGAGGGGCTGGAGAGAGAGAGAGAGAGGGGAGGGGCTGGGGAGGGAGGGAGGGACGGAGAGAGGGGATGGGCTGGGGAATGAGCGAGGTGGAGCTGGGGACAGAGAGGGGAGGGTATGGGGAGAGACAGAGGAGAGGGGCTGGGGAGACAGAGAGCCGGGGGGCTGGGGAGAGAGTGGGGAGGGGGCAGGGGGAGAGGGATGGGAGGATGTGTTTGAGAGAGAGAGGGGAAGGGCAGGGGTAGAGAGAGGGGAGGGGCTGGGAGAAGAGAGGGGAGGGGGAGGGAGAGAGAGGAGGGACTGGGGAGAGAGGGAGAGAGAGGGGATGGGCTGGGGAGGGGGTGGAGAGTGAGGGGAGGGGGGGAGAGTGAGGGGGAGGGGGCTGGGGAGGGAGAGAGGGGAGGAGCTGAGAAGAGAGAGAGGCATTGGGGCTGGGAAGATAGAGAGAGTGGAGGGGCGAGGGAGGGAGAGAGAGAGAGGGGAGGGGCTGGGGAGAGAGGGAGAGGAGAGGGAGGGGCTGGGGAGAGAGAGGGGAGGGGCAGCGGAGACACAGGGGAGGATCAATTGCGAGAGAGAGGGGAGAGACAGGGGAGGGGCAGGGGAGGGTGGGAGAGAGATCGGAGGGTCTGGGAGAGAGAGAGAAAGGGATGGGAGTGCCTGGGGTGGGAGGGAGAGAGAGGGGATGGGCTGGGGAGAGAGGGGATGGGCTGGGGAGAGAGGGAGAGTGAGAGCGGAGGGGAGGGGTGCGGGAGGGAGAGTGAGAGGGGAGGGGCTGGGGTGGGAGAGAGGGGAGGGGCTAGGTAGGGTGGGAGAGACAGCAGAGGGGCTGGGAAGAGATAGAGAAAGAGAGGGGAGTGCCTGGTGTGGGACGGAGTGAGAGGGGATGGGCTGGGGAGGGAGGGAGAGTGAGAGCTGAGCTGAGGGGCAAGGGAGAGAGAGGAGAGGGGTGGGGATGGGCGTGCAAAGGAGAGAGAGAGAAGGGAGGGGCTGGGGTGGGAGAGAGAGAGGGGAGGGGCTGGGGTGGGAGAGAGAGAATGGGGAGAGAGAGAGAGGGAGTGGCTGGGGAGAGAGAGAGAGGGGAGGGGCAGGGGAGAGAGAGAGAGGGGGGAGGGGCAGGGGAGAGAGAGAGAGGGGAGGGGCAGGGGAGAGAGAGAGAGGGGAGGGGCGAGGGAGAGAGAGTGAGGGGAGTGGCTGGGGAGAGAGAGGGGAAGGCCTGGGGAAAGAGAGGGGAGGGGCTCGGTAGAGTGAGGCGTGGTGCTGGGGAGAGAGACGGGAGGAGCTCCGGAGAGTGAAGTGTGGGGCTGGGGAGAGAGAGAGGGGTGGGTCTGGTGGGGAGAGATAGAGGGGAGGGCCACGGGATTGAGAGAGGGGTGGGGCTGGGATGAGAGAGACGGGAGGGTCTCAGGAGATTGAGGGGTGGGGCTGGGGAGAGAGAGAGAGGGGTGGGTCTGGGGTAGAGAGAGAGGGGAGGGGCTCAGGAGAGAGAGAGAGAGAGAGAGAGATCTGGGGGGTGAGAGAGAGATGGCAGGGGCTGGGGGGAGAGAGAAAGGGAAGGGGCTGGGGAGATAGAGAGAGAGAGAGGGAAGGTGCTGGGGGGGAGAGAGAGAGGGGGAAGGGGCTGGGGGAGATACAGAGAGAGGGAAGGGGCTGAGGGAGAGAGAGAGAGAGGGAAGGGGCTGAGGGAGAGAGAGAGAGAGGGAAGGGGCTTGGAGCGAGTGGGAAGGGGTTGGGGGGCAGAATGTGAAGGGGCTGTGGCGAGAGAGAGTGGGAGAGAGAGAGGAGGGTTTGGGGAGAGTGAGGTGTGGAGCTGGAGAGAGAGGGGGGCAGAGGGGCTGGGGAGAGAGAGAGAGGGGAGGGGCTGGGGTTGAGAGAGAGAGAGGGGAGGGGCTGGGGTTGAGAGAGAGAGAGGGGAGGGGCTGGGGTTGAGAGAGAGAGAGAGGGGAGGGACTGGGAGAGAGAGAGGGGAGGGGCTGGGGTTGAGAGAGAGGGGAGGGGCTGGGGGAGAGAGAGAGGAGAGGGGAGGAGCTGGGGAGGGAGGGGGAGGGCTGGGGAGAGAGAAAGGGGAGAGGCTGGGGAGAGAGAAAGGGGAGAGGCTGGGGCGAGTGAGGGGTGGGGCTGGGGATGGAGAGGGGTGGGGCTGGGGATGGAGAGAGTTGGGGCGGAGTGAGGGGTGGGGCTGGGGATGGAGAGGGGTGGGGCTGGGGATGGAGAGAGTTGGGGCGAGTGAGGGGTGGGGCTGGGGATGGAGAGGGGTGGGGCTGGGGATGGAGAGAGTTGGGGCTCGGTAGGGTGACGGGGCTGGGGAGAGTGAGGGGTGGGGTGGGGAAAGTGAGAGAGAAGGGAGGGGCTGGGGAGAGTGAGGGGTGAGTGGGAGAGAGGGGCAGGGGCGGCTGGGGAGAGAGAGAGAGGGGCGGGGTTGGGGAGAGCGAGAGAGGGGAGGGGCTCAGGAGAGAGAGATGGAAGAGTCTCTGGCGATTGAGGGGTGGGGCTGGGGAGAGAGAGGGGTGGGGGTGTTGCTGGGAAGAGTGATGGGTGGGGGATGGGCTGGGGAGTTGAGGGAGAGGGAAGGGGCTGGGGAATGAGTGAGAGAGAGGGAAGGGGCTGGGGAATGAGTGAGAGAGAGGGGAGGGGCTGGGGGAGAGAGAGAGATGGAGGGGAGGAGCTGGGGAAGAGAGAGAGAAAGAGCAGGTGCTGGGGGAGAGAGAGAGAGGGAAGGGCTGGGGGGAGAGTGAGAGGGAAGGATTGGGGGGAGAGTGAGAGGGAAGGGGCTGGGGGCAGAGAGAGACAGGGAAAAGGCTGGGGAGAGAGACAGGGAAGAGGCTGGGGAGAGAGAGAGGGAAGGGCCTGGGGGAGAGTTACAGAGGAATGGGCTGGGGAGAGAGAGAGAAAGAAGGGGCTTTGGAAAGAGAGAGAGGCAAGAGATTGGGGGAGAGAGAGAGGGAAAAGGCTGGGGGCAGAGGAGAGAGGGAAGGGGCTGGGGAGAGAGAGAGAGGGAAGGGGCTGGGGAGAGAGAGAGAGGGAAGGGGCTGGGGAGAGAGAGAGTGAGGGAAGGGGCTGGGGGGAGAGAGAGAGAGAGAGGGAAGGGGCTGGTGTTGGAAAGAGAGATGGGAGGGGCTGGGAAGAGAGAGTGGGAAAGGAATGGGGAGAGAGAGAGGGGAGGGGCTGTGGAGAGAGAGAGCGGAGGGGCTGGGTAGAAAGAGAGGGAGGGCAGGGGAGAGAGAGAGAGAGGGGAGGGGCGGGGGAGAGAGAGAGAGGGGAGGGGCGGGGGAGAGAGAGAGAGGGGAGGGGCGGGGGAGAGAGAGAGAGGGGAGGGGCGGGGGAAGAGAGAGAGAGGGGAGGGGCGGGGGAGAGAGAGAGAGGGGAGGGGCGGGGGAGAGAGAGAGAGGGGAGGGGCGGGGGAGAGAGAGAGAGGGGAGGGGCGGGGGAGAGAGAGAGAGGGGAGGGGCAGTGGAGAGAGAGAGAGGGGAGGGGCGGTGTGGAGAGAGACCAGAGGGGAGGGGCAGTGGGGAGAGAGAGAGAGGGAAGGGGCTGGGGTGAGAGGGACACATGGAAGTGGCTGGGGGAGAGACAGACAGGGGAGGGGCTGGGGAGAGAGAGAGAGAGAGAGAGAGGGAGGGAAGGGCTGGGGAGAGAGAGAGGAAGGGCTGGGGAGAGAGAGAGGGGAGGGGCTGGGGGAAGAGAGAGAGGGGGAAGGGGTTGTGGTGAGAGTGAGAGGGAAGGGGCTGGGGAGAGAGAAAGAGGGAAGGGGCTGGGGAAAGAGAGAGAGGGAAGGGGCTGGGGAAAGAGAGAGAGGGAAGGGGCTGGTGAAAGAGAGAGAGGGAAGGGGCTGGGGAAAGAGAGAGAGGCAAGAGGTTGGGGGAGAGAGAGAGGGAAAGGGCTGGGGGCAGAGAGAGAGAGGGAAGGGGCTGGGGAGATACAGAGGGAAGGGGCTGGGGGAAGAGAGAGAGAGGAAAGGGGCTGGGGGAAGAGAGAGAGAGGGAAGGGGCTGGGGGGAGAGACAGAGGGAAGGGGCTGGGGGGGACAGGACAGAGAGAGGGAAGGGGCTGGGGGGGACAGACAGAGAGAGGGAAGGGGCTGGGGGGGACAGACAGAGAGAGGGAAGGGGCTGGGGAGAGATAGAGGGGAGGGGCTAGGGAGAGAGAGAGGGGAGGGGCTAGGGAGAGAGAGCGGAGGGGCTGGGGAGAGAGAGAGCGGAGGGGCTGGGGAGAGAGAGAGGGAAGGGGCTGGGGGGACAGAGATAGAGAGAGAGGAAAGGGGCTGGGGTTGGAGAGAGAGAGGGGAGGGGCTGGGAAGAGAGAGAGGGAAGGGGCTGGGGAGAGAGAGAGGGGGAGGGGCTGGGTAGAAAGAGAGGGGAGGGGCTGGGAAAGAGAGAGGAGAGGGGCTGGGGAGAGAGAGAGAGAGGGGAGGGGCTGGGAAGAGAGAGAGGGGAGGGGCTGGGGAGAGAGAGAGGGGTGGGGCTGGGGAGAGAGGGGAGTGGCTGGGTAGAGAGCGAGGGGAGGGGTGGGGGAGAGAGAGAGGGGAGGGACGGGGAGAGAGAGAGAGGGGAGGGGCTGGGGAAAGAGGGCGGAGGGGCTGGGGGAGAGAGAGAGCGGAGGGGCTGGGGAGAGAGAGAGGGAAGGGCTGGGGGGACAGAGATAGAGAGAGAGGAAAGGGCTGGGGTTGGAGAGAGAGAGGGGAGGGTCTGGGAAGAGAGAGAGGGAAGGGGCTGGGGTGAGAGAGAGGGGAGGGGCTGGGTAGAAAGAGCGGGGAGGGGCTGGGAAAGAGAGAGAGGAGAGGGGCTGGGGAGAGAGAGAGAGGGGAGGGGCTGGGAAGAGAGAGAGGGGAGGGGCTGGGGAGAGAGAGAGGGGTGGGGCTGGGGTGAGAGGGAGTGCTGGGTAGAGAGCGAGGGAGGGGTGGGGGAGAGAGAGAGGGGAGGGACGGGGAGAGAGAGAGAGGGGAGGGGCTGGGGAAAGAGAGGGGAGGGGCTGGGGAAAGAGAGTGGTGGGGCTCGGGAGAGTGAGGGGTGGGGCTAGGGTGAGAGAGACGGGAGGACCTCCTAAGAGTGAAGGGTGGGGCTGGGGTGAGAGTGAGGGGTGGGTCTGGTGGCAGAGCTAGAGGGGAGGGCCACGGGAGTGAGAGAGGGGTGGGGCTCGTGAGAGTGAGAGGTCGGCCTGGGGAGAGAGACAGGCGTGGGGAAGGGAGGAGAGACAGAAGGGAGGGGCTCGGGAGAGAGAGACAGATAGAAAGGGATGGGGGGGAGAGAGAGAAAGAGAGAAAGGGTGAGATAGAGAGAGAGGGAAGGGGTTGGGTGGAGCGAGAGAGAGAGAGGAAGGGCCCTGGCGGAGAGAGAGAGAGAGAGAGAGAGGGAAAGGAACTGGGGGGAGAGAGAGAGAGAGAGAGAGAAAGGAGCTGAGGGGAGAGAGAGAGAGAGAGGGAAGGGGCTGTCGGGGAGAGACAGAGAGAGGGGTGGGCTGGGGAGAGGGAGGTGTGGGGCTGAGGAGAGAGAGGCAGAGGGGCTGGGGAGAGTGAGGTGTGGGGCTGGAAAGAGAGAGAGGCAGAAGGGTTGGGGAGAGAGAGAGAGGGTGGGGGCTGGGGGGGAGAGAGAGAGGCGAGTGACTGGGGTGTGAGAGAGAGAGAGAGGGGAGGGGCTGCGGGAGAGAGAGAGAGGGGAGGGGTTGGGGAGAGAGAGAGAGGGGCGGGGCTGGGGGTGAGAGAGAGAGAGGGGAGGGGCTGGGGGAGAGAGAGAGAGGGGAGGGGCTGAGGAGAGAGACAGGGGAGGGTCTGGGGAGAGAGAGAGGGGAGGGGCTGGGGAGAGAGAGGGGAGGGGCTGGTTAGAAAGAGAGGGGAGGGGCTGGGAGAGAGAGAGGAGAGGGGCTGGGGGGAGAGAGAGAGAGGGGAGGGTCTGGGGAGAGAGAGAGGAGAAGGGCTGGGGAGAGAGAGAAAGGGGGGGCTGGGGAGAGAGAGAGAGGGGAGGGGCGGGGGAGAGAGAGAGGGGAGGGGTGGGGGAGAGAGAGAGGGGAGGGGCGGGGGAGAGAGAGACGGGAGGGGCGGGGAGAGAGAGAGGGGAGGGGCTCGGGAGAGAGAGAGGGGAGGGGCTCGGGAGAGTGAGGGGTGGGGCTGGGGAGAGAGATGGGAGGAGCACCGGAGAGTGAAGGGTGGGGCTGGGGAGAGAGAGAGGGGTGGGTCTGGGGGGAGAGATAGAGGGGAGGGCCACGGAGTGAGAGAGGTGTGGGGCTGGGGTGAGAGAGACGGGTGGGGCTCGGGAGAGTGAGGGGCGGGCCTGGGGAGGGAGAGAGTGTTGGGGCTGGGGGAGAGAGAGAGGGGAGGGGCTCAGGATAGAGAGAGGGGAGGGGCTCAGGAGAGAGAGAGGGCTGGGGAGAGAGAGAGAGGGGAGGGGCTCGGGAGAGAAAGAGGGCTGGGGAGAGAGAGAGAGAGCGGGCAGGGGCAGGGGGGGAGAGAGAAAGGGAAGGGGCTGGGGGGAGAGTGAGAGAGAGGGAACGTGCTGGAGGGGATGGGGCAGAGAGAGGGAAGGGGCTGAGGGAGAGAGAGAGAGAGGGAGATGGGCAGGGGAGAGAGAGACGGAAGGGGCTGGGGGGGAGAGAGAGAGGGAGAGAGTGGGGAGGGGCTGGGGAGAGAGAGGGGTGGGCTGGGGAGAGGGAGGTGTGGGGGCTGAGGAGAGAGAGAGAGCAGAGGGGCTGGGGAGAGAGAGAGGGGAGAGGGTGGGGAGAGAGAGAGAGGGGAGGGGCTGGGGGGGAGAGAGAGAGAGGGGAGGGGCTGGGAGGGAGAGAGAGAGAGGGGAGGGGCTGGGGGTGAGAGGAGAGAGAGAGGGGAGGGGCTGCGGGAGAGAGAGAGGGGAACGGTTGGGGGGGGAGAGAGAGAGGCAGGGGCTGGGGGTGAGAGAGAGAGAGAGGGGAGGGGGTCTGGGAGAGAGAGAGAGAGGGGAGAGGCTGTGGCGAGTGAGGGGTGGGGCTGGGGAGTGTGACGGGTGGGGCTGTGGCGAGTGAGGGGTGGGGATGGGGAGAGTGAGAGGTGGGATGGGGGAGAGTGAAAGGTGGGGCTGGAGAGCGTGACGGGTGGGGCTGGGGAGAATGAGGGGTGGGGCTGAGGAGAGTGAGGGGTGGGGCAGGAAAAAGTGTGAGAAGGGAGGGGCTGGAGAGAGAGAGAGAGAGAGAGAAGGGAGGGGCTGGGGAGAGAGAGGGAAGGGGCTGGGAAGAGAGAGAGAGGGAAGGGGCTGGGGAGAGAGAGAGAGGGAAGGGGCTGGGGAGAGAGAGAGAGGGAAGGGGCTGGGGAGAGAGAGAGAGGGAAGGGGCTGGGGAGAGAGAGAGAGGGAAGGGGCTGGGGGGGAGAGAGAGGGAAGGGGCTGGGGGGGGAGAGAGAGAGAGAGAGAGAGAGAGAGAGGGAAGGGGCTGGGGGTGGTGAGACAGAGAGAGGAAAGGGGCTGAGAGAGGGAGAGAGAGAGAGAGGGGAGGGGCTGGGGAGAGAGAGAGGGGAGGGGCTGGGGAGAGAGAGAGGGGAGGGGCTGGGGAGAGAGGGAGGGAAGGGGCTGGGGAGAGAGAGAGGGGGAGGGGCTGGGGAGAGAGAGAGGGAGGGGCTGGGGAGAGAGAGAGGGGAGGGGCTGGGGGGACAGAGAGATAGAGAGGGAAGGGGCTGGGATTGGAGAGAGAGAGGGGAGGGGCTGGGAACAGAGAGAGAGGGAAAGGGCTGGGGAGAGAGAGAGGGGTGGGGCTGGGGAGAGAGAGAGGGGAGGGGCTGGGGAGAGAGAGAGGGGAGGGGCTGGGGAGAGAGAGAGGGGAGGGGCTGGGAGAGAGAGAGGGGAGGGGCTGGGGAGAGAGAGAGGGGAGGGGCTGGGGGGACAGAGAGATAGAGAGGGAAGGGGCTGGGATGGGAGAGAGAGAGGGGAGGGGCTGGGAACAGAGAGAGAGGGAAAGGGCTGGGGAGAGAGAGAGGGAGGGAAGTGGTTGGGGTGAGAGAGAGAGAAGGCGCTGGGGGTACAGAGAGAGAGAGAGGGAACGGGCTGGGTTTGGAGAGAGAGAGGGGAGGGGCCTGGGAAGAGAGAGAGGGAAAGGGCTGGGGAGAGAGAGAGGGGAGGGGCTGGGTAGAAAGAGAGGGGAGGGGCTGGGAGAGAGAGAGAGAGAGGAGAGGGGCTGGGGATAGAGAGACAGGGGAGGGACTGGGGAGAGAGAGAGAGGGGAGGGGGTGGGGAGAGAGAGAGAGAGGGGAGGGGGTGGGGAGAGAGAGAGAGAGGGGTGGGGCTGGGGAGAGAGAGAGAGAGGGGAGGGGTGGGGGAGAGAGAGAGAGCGGGAGTGGCTGGGGAGAGACAGAGGGGAGGGGCTGGGGATAGACAGAGGGGAGGGGCTGGGGAGAGACAGAGGGGAGGGGCTCGGGAAAGTGAGGGATGGTGCTGGGGAGAGAGAGATGATAGGAGCTCCGGAGAGTGAAGGTTGGGGCTGGGGAGAGAGAGTCTGGGGGTGAGAGATGGAGGGAAGGGCCACGGGGGTGAGAAATGGAGGGGAGGGCCACGGGAGTGAGAGAGGGGTGGGGCTGGGATGAGAGAGACGGGAGGGTCTCGGGAGAGTGAGGGGTGGGGCTGGGGAGAGAGAGAGGGGTGGGTCTGGTGGGAGAGAGAGAGGGGAGGGGCTTGGGAGAGGAGAGAGCGGAGGGGCTCAGGAGAGAGAGAGAGAGAGAGAGGTCTGGGGGGAGAGAGAGAGGGCAGGGGCTGGGGACAGAGAGAGGGCAGGGGCTGGGGGACAGAGAAAGGGAAGGGGCTGGGGCGAGATAGAGAGAGAGAGGGAAGGGGCTGGGGGGAGAGAGAGAGAGAGGGAAGGGACTGGTGGGAGAGAGAGCAAGAGGGAGGGAAGTGGCTGGGGGGAGAGACAGAGAGAGAGGGAAGGGGCTGAGGGAGAGAGAGAGATGGAAGGGGCTGAGGGAGAGAGAGAGATGGAAGGGGCTGGGGGCAGAGAGAGGGGAGGGGCTGGGTAGAAAGAGAGGGGAGAGGCTGGGAGAGAGAGGGGAGGGGCGAGGGAGAGAGAGTGAGGGGAGTGGCTGGGGAGAGAGAGAGGGGAAGGGCTGGGGAAAGAGAGGGGAGGGACTCGGGAGAGTGAGGGGTGGTGCTGGGGAGAGAGAGACAGGAGGAGCTCCAGAGAGTGAGGTGTGGGGCTGGGGAGAGAGAGAGGGTTGGGTCTGGTGGGGAGAGAGAGAGGGTGGGTCTGGTGGGGAGAGAGAGAGGGGAGGGCCACGGGAGTGAGAGTGGGGTGGGGCTGGGATGAGAGAGAGATGGGGTGGGTCTGGGGGGAGAGAGAGATGGGTGGGTCTGGGGGGAGAGAGAGAGGGGAGGGGCTCGAGAGAGAGAGAGAGAGAGAGAGGTCTGGGGGGAGAGAGAGAGAGGGCAAGGTCTGGGGGGTGAGAGAAAGGGAAGGGGCTGGGGGCAGATCGAGGAGAGAGGGAAGGGGCTGGGGGAGAGAGAGAGATAGGGAAGGGGCTGTGTGGGGAGAGAGAGAGAGAGGGAAGGGGCTTGGGAGTGGGTGGGAAGGGGCTGTGGAGAGAGAGAGTGGGAGAGAGCGGGGAAGGGTTGGGGAGAGAGAGGGGAGGGGCTGGGGAGAGAGAGGTGTGGGCTGGGGAGAGAGAGAGGGATGGGCTGGGGAGAGTGAGGTGTGGGGCTGGAGAGAGAGAGAGGCAGAGGGGCTGGGGAGAGAGAGAGAGGGGAGGGGCTGTGGGGATAGAGAGAGGGGAGGGGCTGGGGATCGAGGGGGAAGGGCTGGGGAGAGAGAGAGGGGAGAGGCTGCGGCGAGTGAGGGTTGGGGCTGGGGAGGGAGAGAGGTGGGGCTCGGTAGCGTGACGGGGCTGGGGAGACTGAGGGGTGGGGCTGGAAAAAGAGAGAGAAGGGAGGGGCTGGGAGAGAGAGAGAGAAGGGAGGGACTGGGGAGATTGAGGGTGAGTTGGGAGAGAGGAGCAGGGGCGGCTGGGGAAAGAGAGAGAGGGGCGGGGGTGGGGAGAGCGAGAGAGGGGAGGGGCTGGGGAGAGAGAGGGGTGGGGGGTGTGGCTAGGAAGAGTGATGGGTGGCGGATGGGCTGGGGAGAGAGAGAGGGGAGGTGCTCAGGAGAGAGTAAGAGAGAGGGAAGGGGCTGGGAATGAGTGACAGAGAGGGTGAGGGGGCTGGGAGAGAGAGAGAGAGAGGGGAGGAGCTGGGGAAGAGAGAGAGAGAGAGCAGGTGCTGGGGGCGAGAGAGAGAGAGGGAAGGGCTGGGGGGAGAGTGAGAGGGAAGGGGCTGGGGGCAGAGAGAGACAGGGAAGGGGCTGGGGAGAGAGAGCGGGAAGGGCCTGGGGAGAGTTCCAGAGGGAAGGGGCTGGGAGAGAGAGAGAAAGAAGGGGCTGTGGAAAGAGAGAGAGGCAAGAGGTTGGGGGAGAGAGAGGGAAAGGGCTGGGGCAGAGAGAGAGAGGGAAGGGCTGGGGAGAGAGAGAGAGGGAAGGGGCTGGGGAGAGAGAGAGGGAAGGGGCTGACGGGAGAGAGAGAGAGAGAGGGTAGGGGCTGGTGTTGGAGAGAGAGAGGGGAGGGGCTGGGTAGAAAGAGAGGGGAGGGGCTGGGAGAGAGAGAGAGAGGAGAGGGGCTGGGGATAGAGAGACAGGGGAGGGACTGGGGAGAGAGAGAGAGGGGAGGGGGGTGGGGAGAGAGAGAGAGAGGGGAGGGGGTGGGGAGGAGAGAGAGAGGGGTGGGGCTGGGGAGAGAGAGAGAGAGGGGAGGGGGTGGGGGAGAGAGAGAGAGCGGAGTGGCTGGGGAGAGACAGAGGGGAGGGGCTGGGATAGACAGAGGGGAGGGGCTGGGGAGAGACAGAGGGGAGGGGCTCGGGAAAGTGAGGGATGGTGCTGGGGAGAGAGAGATGATAGGAGCTCCGGAGAGTGAAGGTTGGGGCTGGGGAGAGAGAGGTCTGGGGGTGAGAGATGGAGGGAAGGGCCACGACGGGGGTGAGAAATGGAGGGGAGGGCCACGGGAGTGAGAGAGGGGTGGGGCTGGGATGAGAGAGACGGGAGGGTCTCGGGAGAGTGAGGGGTGGGGCTGGGGAGAGAGAGAGGGGTGGGTCTGGTGGGAGAGAGAGAGGGGAGGGGCTTGGGAGAGAGAGAGCGGAGGGGCTCAGGAGAGAGAGAGAGAGAGAGGTCTGGGGGGAGAGAGAGAGGGCAGGGGCTGGGGGACAGAGAAAGGGAAGGGGCTGGGGCGAGATAGAGAGACAGAGGGAAGGGGCTGGGGGGAGAGAGAGAGAGAGGGAAGGGACTGGTGGGAGAGAGAGCAAGAGGGAGGGAAGTGGCTGGGGGGAGAGACAGAGAGAGAGGGAAGGGGCTGAGGGAGAGAGAGAGATGGAAGGGGCTGGGGGCAGAGAGAGGGGAGGGGCTGGGTAGAAAGAGAGGGGAGAGGCTGGGAGAGAGAGGGGAGGGGCGAGGGAGAGAGAGTGAGGGGAGTGGCTGGGGAGAGAGAGAGGGGAAGGGCTGGGGAAAGAGAGGGGAGGGACTCGGGAGAGTGAGGGGTGGTGCTGGGGAGAGAGAGACAGGAGGAGCTCCAGAGAGTGAGGTGTGGGGCTGGGGAGAGACAGAGGGTTGGGTCTGGTGGGGAGAGAGAGAGGGGTGGGTCTGGTGGGGAGAGAGAGAGGGGAGGGCCACGGGAGTGAGAGTGGGGTGGGGCTGGGATGAGAGAGAGATGGGTGGGTCTGGGGGGAGAGAGAGATGGGTGGGTCTGGGGGGAGAGAGAGAGGGGAGGGGCTCGAGAGAGAGAGAGAGAGAGAGAGGTCTGGGGGGGAGAGAGAGAGAGGGCAAGGTCTGGGGGGTGAGAGAAAGGGAAGGGGCTGGGGGCAGATCGAAAGAGGGGGAAGGGGCTGGGGGAGAGAGAGAGATAGGGAAGGGGCTGTGGGGGGAGAGAGAGAGAGAGGGAAGGGGCTTGGGAGTGAGTGGGAAGGGGCTGTGGAGAGAGAGAGTGGGAGAGAGCGGGGAAGGGTTGGGGAGAGAGAGGGGAGGGGCTGGGGAGAGAGAGGGGAGGGGCTGGGGAGAGTGAGGTGTGGGGCTGGAGAGAGAGAGAGGCAGAGGGGCTGGGGAGAGAGAGAGAGGGGAGGGGCTGTGGGGATAGAGAGAGGGGAGGGGCTGGGGAGCGAGGGGGAAGGGCTGGGGAGAGAGAGAGGGGAGAGGCTGCGGCGAGTGAGGGTTGGGGCTGGGGAGGGAGAGAGGTGGGGCTCGGTAGCGTGACGGGGCTGGGGAGACTGAGGGGTGGGGCTGGAAAAAGCGAGAGAAGGGAGGGGCTGGGGAGAGAGAGAGAGAAGGGAGGGACTGGGGAGATTGAGGGTGAGTTGGGAGAGAGGAGCAGGGGCGGCTGGGGAAAGAGAGAGAGGGGCGGGGTTGGGGAGAGCGAGAGAGGGGAGGGGCTGGGGAGAGAGAGGGGTGGGGGGTGTGGCTAGGAAGAGTGATGGGTGGCGGATGGGCTGGGGAGAGAGAGAGGGGAGGTGCTCAGGAGAGTAAGAGAGAGGGAAGGGGCTGGGGAATGAGTGACAGAGAGGGGAGGGGCTGGGAGAGAGAGAGAGAGAGGGGAGGAGCTGGGGAAGAGAGAGAGAGAGAGCAGGTGCTGGGGGCGAGAGAGAGAGAGGGAAGGGCTGGGGGGAGAGTGAGAGGGAAGGGGCTGGGGGCAGGGAGAGACAGGGAAGGGGCTGGGGAGAGAGAGCGGGAAGGGCCTGGGGAGAGTTCCAGAGGGAAGGGGCTGGGGGAGAGAGAGAGAAAGAAGGGGCTGTGGAAAGAGAGAGAGGCAAGAGGTTGGGGGAGAGAGAGGGAAAGGGCTGGGGCAGAGAGAGAGAGGGAAGGGGCTGGGGAGAGAGAGAGAGGGAAGGGGCTGGGGAGAGAGAGAGGGAAGGGGCTGACGGGAGAGAGAGAGAGAGAGGGTAGGGGCTGGTGTTGGAGAGAGAGAGGGGAGGGGCTGGGTAGAAAGATAGGGGAGGGGCTGGGAGAGAGAGAGAGAGAGAGGAGAGGGGCTGGGGAGAGAGAGAGAGGGGAGGGGCTGGGGAAAGAGAGGTGAGGGCCTCGGGAAAGTGACGGATGGTGCTGGGGAGAGAGAGATGGGAGGAGCTCCGGAGAGTGAAGGTTGGGGCTGGGGAGAGAGAGAGTGGTGGGTCTGGGGGAGAGAGATGGAGGGGAGGGCCACGGGGGTGAGAGATGGAGGGGAGGGCCACGGGAGTGAGAGAGGGGTGGGGCTGGGATGAGAGAAACGGGAGGGTCTCGGGAGAGTGAGGGGTGGGGCTGGGGAGAGAGAGAGGGGTGGGTCTGGTGGGAGAGAGAGAGGGGAGGGGCTTGGGAGAGAGAGAGCAGAGGGGCTCAGGAGAGAGAGAGAGGTCTGGGGGGAGAGAGAGAGGGCAGGGGCTGGGGGACAGAGAAAGGGAAGGGGCTGGGGTGGGTGAGATAGAGAGAGAGGGAAGGGGCTGGGGCGAGATAGAGAGAGAGAGGGAAGGGACTGGGGGGAGAGAGACCAAGAGGGAGGGAAGTGGCTGGGGGGGAGAGACAGAGAGAGAGGGAAGGGCTGAGGGAGAGAGAGAGATGGAAGGGACTGGAGAGAGAGTGGGGAAGAGGCTGGGGGAGAGACAGGGAAGGGGCTGGCGGGAGAGAGAGGGGAGGGGCTGGGTAGAAAGAGAGGGGAGAGGCTGGGAGAGAGAGAGAGGAGAGGGGCTTGGGGAGAGAGAGAGATGGGAGGGGCGAGGAGAGAGAGTGAGGGGAGTGGCTGGGGATAGAGAGAGGGGAAGGGCTGGGGAAAGAGAGGGGCAGGGCTGGGGAAAGAGAGGGGAGGGGCTCGGGAGAGTGAGGGGTGGTGCTGGGGAGAGAGAGAGATGGGAGGAGCTCCGGAGAGTGAGGTGTGGGGCTGGGGAGTGAGAGAGGGGTGGGGAGAGATAGAGGGGAGGGCCACGGGAGTGAGAGAGTGGTGGGGCTGAGATAAGAGAGATGGGAGGGTCTCGGGAGAGTGAGGGGTGGGGCTGGGGAGAGAGAGATGGGTGGGTCTGGGGGGGGAGAGAGAGAGGGGAGGGGCTCAGGAGAGAGAGAGAGGGCAGGGTCTGGGGGGAGAGAGAAAGGGAAGGGGCTGGGGGAGAGAGAGAGGGAAGGGGCTGGGGGAGAGAGAGAGAGGGAAGGGGCTGGGGGGAGAGAGAGAGAGAGAGGGAAGGGGCTGGGGGAGAGAGAGAGAGAGGGAAGGGGCTGGGGGGAGAGAGAGAAAGAGGGAAGGGGCTGGGCGGAGAGACAGAGAGAGGAAAGGGGCTGAGGGAGAGAGAGAGAGGGAAGGGGCTTGGGAGTGAGTGGGAAGGGGCTGGATGGCAGAGTGGGAAGGGGCTGTGGAGAGAGAGAGTGGGAGAGAGAGGGGAGGGGTTGGGGGAGAGAGAGGGGAGGGGTTGGGGAGAGAGTGGGGAGGGGTTGGGGAGAGAGTGGGGAGGGTTGGGGAGAGAGTGGGGAGGGGTTGGGGAGAGTGGGGGAGGGGTTGGGGAGAGAGAGGGGAGGGGTTGGGGAGAGAGAGGCAGAAGGGCTGGTTAGAGAGAGAGAGAGAGGGGAGGGGCTAGGGAGAGAGAGAGGGGAGGGGCTAGGGAGAGAGAGGTGTGGGCTGGGGAGAGAGAGGCAGAGGGGCTGGGGAGAGAGAGAGAGCGAGGGGAGGGGCTGTGGGGAGAGAGAGAGGGAAGGGGCTGGGGGAGAGAAAGAGAGATAGGGAAGGGGCTGGGGGGAGAGAGAGAGAGAGAGAGAGAGGGAAGGGGCTGGGCGGAGAGACAGAGAGAGGAAAGGGGCTGAGGGAGAGAGATAGAGAGAGGGAAGGGGCTGGGGGAGAGAAAGAGAGATAGGGAAGGTGCTGGGGGGAGAGAGAGAGAGAGAGAGGGAAGGGGCTGGGCGGAGAGACAGAGAGAGGAAAGGGGCTGAGGGAGAGAGATAGAGAGAGGGAAGGGGCTTGGGAGTGAGTGGGGAGGGGCTGGATGGCAGAGTGGGAAGGGGCTGTGGAGAGAGAGAGTGGAGAGAGAGGGGAGGGGTTGGGGAGAGAGAGGGGAGGGTTTGGGGAGAGAGAGGGGAGGGGTTGCGGAGAGAGAGGGGGAGGGGCTAGGGAGAGAGAGGTGTGGGCTGGGGAGAGAGAGGCAGAGGGGCTCGGGAGAGAGAGAGAGGGGAGGGGCTGTGGGGAGAGAGAGAGGGGAGGGGCTGGGGGTGAGAGAGAGAGAGGGGAGGGGCAGGGGGTGAGAGAGAGAGAGAGGGGAGGGGCTGGGGGAGAGAGAGAGGAGAGAGGAGGGGCTGGGGGAGCGAGGGGGAAGGGCTGGGGAGAGGAGCGAGGGGGAAGGGCTGGGGAGAGAGAGAGAGTGGAGAGGCTGGGGCGAGTGAGGGTTGGTTTGGGGCTGGGGAGGGAGAGAGGTGGGGCTCGGTAGTGTGACGGGGCTGGGGAGACTGAGGGGTGAGGCGGGAAAAAGAGAGAGAAGGGAGGGGCTGGGGAGAGAGAGAGAGAGAAGGGAGGGGCTGGGGAGAATGAGGGTGAATTGGAGAGAGGGGCAGGGGCGGCTGGGGAGAGAGAGAGAGGGGCGGGGTTGGGGAGAGAGAGAGGGGCGGGGTTGGGGAGAGCGAGAGAGGGGAGGGGCTCGGAGGGAGAGAGAGAGGGGAGGGTCTGTGGCGATTGAGGGGTGGGGCTTGGGAGAGAGAGGGGTGGGGGTGTGGCTGGGAAGAGTGATGGGTGGCGGATGGACTGGGGAGAGAGAGGGGAGGTGCTCAGGAGAGTGAGAGAGAGGGAAGGGTCTGGGGAATGAGTGAGAGAGAGGGGAGGGGCTGGGAGAGAGAGAGGGGAGGAGCTGGGGAAGAGAGAGAGAGAGACAGAGAGCAGGTGCTGGGGTGAGAGAGAGAGAGAGGGAAGGGCTGGGGGGGAGAGTGAGAGGGAAGGGGCTGGGGGCAGAGAGAGACAGGGAAGGGGCTG
Organism: Isurus oxyrinchus; assembly: GCA_026770705.1. NCBI lineage: Eukaryota > Metazoa > Chordata > Chondrichthyes > Lamniformes > Lamnidae > Isurus > Isurus oxyrinchus. Next base: position 42,044 of record JANJGN010002422.1, read on the forward strand.
GGGAGAGAGAGCATGAAGGGCCTGGGGAGAGTTACAGAGGGAAGGGCTGGGGGAGAGAGAGAGAAAGAAGGGGCTGTGGAAAGAGAGAGAGGAAAGAGGTTGGGGGAGAGAGAGAGGAAAGGGCTGGGGGCAGAGAGAGAGAGGGAAGGGGCTGGGGAGAGAGAGAGAGAGAGAGAGAGAGGGAAGGGGCTGGTGTTGGAGAGAGAGGGGGAGGGGCTGGGAAGAGAGAGGGAAAGGGATGGGGAGAGAGAGAGGGGAGGGGCTGTGGAGAGAGAGAGCGGAGGGGCTGGGTAGAAAGATAGGGGTGGGGCTGGGAGAGAGAGAGAGAGAGGAGAGGGGCTGCGGAGAGAGAGAGGGGAGGGGCTGGGGAGAGAGAAACAGGAGGGGCTGGGGAGAGAGAGGAGTGGCTGGGGAGAGAGAGAGGGGAGGGGCGGGGGAGAGAGAGAAAGGGGGGGCGGGGGGAGAGAGAGAGACAGGGAAGGGGCTGGGGGGAGAGGGAGACAGGGAAGTGGCTGGGGGAAAGAGAGACAGGGGAGGGGCTGGGGAGAGAGAGAGAGAGAGGAAGGGTTGGGGAGAGAGAGGGGAGGGGTTGGGGAGAGAGAGGCAGAAGGGCTGGTTAGAGAGAGAGAGAGAGAGGGGAGGGGCTAGGGAGAGAGAGAGAGAGAGGGGAGGGGCTAGGGAGAGAGAGGTGTGGGCTGGGGAGAGAGAGGCAGAGGGGCTGGGGAGAGAGAGAGAGCGAGGGGAGGGGCTGTGGGGAGAGAGAGAGGGAAGGGGCTGGGGAGAGAAAGAGAGATAGGGAAGGGGCTGGGGGGAGAGAGAGAGAGAGGGAAGGGGCTGGGCGGAGAGACAGAGAGAGGAAAGGGGCTGAGGGAGAGAGATAGAGAGAGGGAAGGGGCTGGGGGGAGAGAAAGTGAGATAGGGAAGGGGCTGGGGGGAGAGAGAGAGAGAGAGAGGGAAGGGGCTGGGCGGAGAGACAGAGAGAGGAAAGGGGCTGAGGGAGAGAGATAGAGAGAGGGAAGGGGCTTGGGAGTGAGTGGGGAGGGGCTGGATGGCAGAGTGGGAAGGGGCTGTGGAGAGAGAGAGTGGGAGAGAGAGGGGAGGGTTTGGGGAGAGAGAGGGGAGGGTTTGGGGAGAGAGAGGGGAGGGGTTGCGGAGAGAGAGGGGAGGGGCTAGGGAGAGAGAGGTGTGGGCTGGGGAGAGAGAGGCAGAGGGGCTCGGGAGAGAGAGAGAGGGGAGGGGCTGTGGGGAGAGAGAGAGGGGAGGGGCTGGGGGTGAGAGAGAGAGAGGGGAGGGGCAGGGGGTGAGAGAGAGAGAGAGGGGAGGGGCTGGGGGAGAGAGAGAGGAGAGAGGAGGGGCTGGGGAGCGAGGGGGAAGGGCTGGGGAGAGGGAGCGAGGGGGAAGGGCTGGGGAGAGAGAGAGAGTGGAGAGGCTGGGGCGAGTGAGGGTTGGGTTTGGGGCTGGGGAGGGAGAGAGGTGGGGCTCGGTAGTGTGACGGGGCTGGGGAGACTGAGGGGTGAGGCGGGAAAAAGAGAGAGAAGGGAGGGGCTGGGGAGAGAGAGAGAGAAGGGAGGGGCTGGGGAGAATGAGGGTGAATTGGGAGAGAGGGGCAGGGGCGGCTGGGGAGAGAGAGAGAGGGGCGGGGTTGGGGAGAGAGAGAGGGGCGGGGTTGGGGAGAGCGAGAGAGGGGAGGGGCTCGGGAGGGAGAGAGAGAGGGGAGGGTCTGTGGCGATTGAGGGGTGGGGCTTGGGAGAGAGAGGGGTGGGGGTGTGGCTGGGAAGAGTGATGGGTGGCGGATGGACTGGGGAGAGAGAGGGGAGGTGCTCAGGAGAGTGAGAGAGAGGGAAGGGTCTGGGGAATGAGTGAGAGAGGGGAGGGGCTGGGAGAGAGAGAGAGGGGAGGAGCTGGGGAAGAGAGAGAGAGACAGAGAGCAGGTGCTGGGGGAGAGAGAGAGAGAGGGAAGGGCTGGGGGGAGAGTGAGAGGGAAGGGGCTGGGGGCAGAGAGAGACAGGGAAGGGGCTGGGGAGAGAGAGCATGAAGGGCCTGGGGAGAGTTACAGAGGGAAGGGGCTGGGGAGAGAGAGAGAAAGAAGGGGCTGTGGAAAGAGAGAGAGGAAAGAGGTTGGGGGAGAGAGAGAGGGAAAGGGCTGGGGGCAGAGAGAGAGAGGGAAGGGGCTGGGGAGAGAGAGAGAGAGAGAGAGGGAAGGGGCTGGTGTTGGAGAGAGAGGGGGAGGGGCTGGGAAGAGAGAGGGAAAGGGATGGGGAGAGAGAGAGGGGAGGGGCTGTGGAGAGAGAGAGCGGAGGGGCTGGGTAGAAAGATAGGGGTGGGGCTGGGAGAGAGAGAGAGAGAGGAGAGGGGCTGCGGAGAGAGAGAGGGGAGGGGCTGGGGAGAGAGAAACAGGAGGGGCTGGGGAGAGAGAGGAGTGGCTGGGGAGAGAGAGAGGGGAGGGGCGGGGGAGAGAGAGAAAGGGGGGGGCGGGGGGAGAGAGAGAGAGAGGGAAGGGGCTGGGGGGAGAGGGAGACAGGGAAGTGGCTGGGGGAAAGAGAGACAGGGGAGGGGCTGGGGAGAGAGAGAGAGAGAGGGAAGGGTTGGGGAGAGAGAGGGGAGGGGCTGGGGAAAGAGAGGGGAGTGGCTGGGGAGAGAGAGGGGAGTGGCTGGGGAGAGACAGGGGCGGGGCTGGGGAGAGACAGGGGCGGGGATGGGAAGAGAGAGGGGAGGGGCTGGGGAGAGGGAGGGGCGGGGCAGGAAAGAGAGAGGGGAGGGGCTGGGGAGAGGGAGGGGAGGTGCTGGGGAGAGAGTGTAGGAGCTGGGGAGAGAGAGGTGCGGGGCTGGGGAGAGAGAGTGGAGTGGCTGGGGTGAGTGGCGGGAGGGGCTTGACAGAGAGAGGGAGGGTCAGGGGAGAGAGAGGGAGGGTCAGGGGAGAGAGAGGGGAGGGCAGGGGAGAGAGAGGGGAGGGGAGGGGAGAGAGAGGGGAGGGGAGGGGAGGGGAGAGAGAGGGGAGAGGAGGGGTGAGAGAGGGGAGGGGAGGGGTGAGAGAGGGGAGGGGAGGGGTGAGAGAGGGGAGGGGGAGAGAGAGGGGAGGGGAGGGGAGGGGAGAGAGAGGGGAGGGGAGGGGATGGTAGGGGAGGGGATGGTAGGGGAGGGTCTGGGGAGAGAGGGGAGAGGGGCTGGGGAGTGAGAGAGAGAAGGATGGGAGGGGCTGGTGAGAGAGAGAGGGTTGTGGCTGGTGAGTGTGAGGGGTGGGGCTGGTGAGAGTGGGGGGTGGGGCTGGTGAGAGTGGGGGGTGGGGCTGGTGAGAGTGGGGGGTGGGTCTGCACAGTTAGGGGTGAGGCGGGAGAGAGGCGGTGGGGCTGGGGGGAGTGAGGGGTGAGTTGGGATAGAGGGGCAGGGGCTGGGGAGAGAGAGAGGGGAGAGGGGCTGAGGCAAATGAGGGGTGGGGCTGGGGAGAGTGAGGGGTGGGGGTGGGGCTGGGGAGAGTGAGGGGTGGGGGTGGGGCTGGGGAGAGTGAGGGGTGGGGGTGTGGCTGGGGAGAGTGATGGGTGGGGGTGTGGCTGGGGAGAGTGATGGGTGGGAGTGTGGCTGGGGAGAGTGATGGGTGGGAGTGGGGCTGGGGAGAGTGAGGGGTGGGGGTGTGGCTGGGGAGAGTGATGGGTGGGAGTGTGGCTGGGGAGAGTGATGGGTGGGAGTGGGGCTGGGGAGAGAGAGAGGGGAGGTGTTCGTGAGAGTGAGGGGTGGTGCTGGGGAGAGAGAGAGGGGAGGGCCTCCAGAGAGAGAGGGAGAGAGAGGGAAGGGGCTGGGGAGTGAGTGAGAGAGAGGGGAGGGGCTGGGAGAGAGAGAGAGGGGAGGGGCTGGGGAAGAGAGAGAGAGAGGGGAGGGGCTGGGGAAGTGCGAGAGAGAGGGGAGGGCCTGGGGGAGAGTGAGAGAGAGGGGAAGGGGTTGGGGTGAGAGTGAGATGGAAGAGGCTGGGGAGAGAGAAAGAGGGAAGTGGCTGGGGAAGGAGAGAGAGGGAAGGGGCTGGGGAAAGAGAGAGAGGCAAGAGGTTGAGGGAGAGAGAGAGGGAAAGGGTTGGGGGCAGAGAGAGAGAGGGAAGGGGCTGGGGAGAGAGAGAGGGAAAGGGCTGGGGGCAGGGAGAGAGAGAGGGAAAGGGCTGGGGGCAGGGAGAGAGAGAGGGAAAGGGCTGGGGGCAGGGAGAGAGAGAGGGAAAGGGCTGGGGGCAGGGAGAGAGAGAGGGAAAGGGCTGGGGGCAGGGAGAGAGAGAGGGAAAGGGCTGGGGGCAGAGAGAGAGAGGGAAGGGGCTGGGGGGAGAGAGAGAGAGATAGGGAAGGGGCTCGGGGGAGAGAGAGAGAGGGAAGGGGCTGGGGGGGACAGACAGAGAGAGGGAAGGGGCTGGGGGGACAGAAAGAGAGAGAGAGGGGGAAGGGGCTGGGGTTGGAGAGAGAGAGGGGCTGGGAAGAGAGAGAGGGAAAGGGCTGGGGAGAGAGAGAGAGGGGAGGGGCTCGGGAGGGAGAGAGAGAGAGGGGAGGGGCTCGGGAGGGAGAGAGAGAGAGGGGAGGGGCTGGGGAGAGAGAGAGAGAGAAGGGAGGGGCTGGGGAGAGAGAGAGAGAGGGTAGGGACTGGGGAGATAGAGAGAGGAGGGGCTGGTGAGAGAGAGGGGTGGGGCTGGTGAGAGAGAGGGGTGGGGCTGGGGAGAGAGAGGGGAAGGCAGGGGCTGGGGTGAAAGAGGGGAGAGGATGGGGCGAGAGAGAGAGGAAAGGGCCTGGGGTGAGATAGACAGGGAAGGGGCTGGGGAGAGAGAGAGAGGGACGCGGCTGGGGAAAGAGAGAGAGGGAAGGAGCTGGGGAGAGAGAAAGAGGGAAGGGGCTGGGGAAAGAGAGAGAGGAAAGAGGTTTGGGGAGAGAGAGGGAAAGGGCTGGGGGCAGGGAGAGAGAGGGAAAGGGCTGGGGGCAGGGAGAGAGAGGGAAAGGGCTGGGGGCAGGGAGAGAGAGGGAAAGGGCTGGGGGCAGAGAGAGAGAGGGAAGGGGCTGGGGAGAGAGAGAGAGAGAGGGTAGGGGCTGGGGAGAGAGAGAGGGAAGCGGCTGGGGGGGAGAGAGAGAGAGAGGGAAGGGGCTGGGTGGAGAGAGAGAGAGGGAAGGGGCTGGGGGTGGAGAAACAGAGAGAGGGAAGGGGCTCAGGGAGAGAGAGAGGGGAGGGGCTGGGGAGAGAGAGAGGGGAGGGGCTGGGGAGAGAGAGAGGGGAGGGGCTGGGGGGACAGAGAGATAGAGAGGGAAGGGGCTGGGATTGGAGAGAGAGAGGGGAGGAGCTGGGAACAGAGAGAGAGGGAAAGGGCTGGGGAGAGAGAGAGGGAGGGAAGGAGTTGGGGTGAGAGAGAGGGAAGGGGCTGGGGGGACAGAGAGAGAGGGAACGGGTTGGGGTTGGAGAGAGAGAGGGGAGGGGCTGGGAAGAGAGAGAGGGAAAGGGCTGGGGAGAGAGAGAGGGGAGGGGCTGGATAGAAAGAGAGGGGAGGGGCTGGGATAGAAAGAGAGGGGAGGGGCTGGGGAGAGAGAGAGAGGTGAGGGGCTGGGGAGGAGAGAGAGAGGGGAGGGGTGGGAGAGAGAGAGGGGAGGGGTGGGGGGGGAGAGAGAGAGAGGGGAGTGGCTGGGGAGAGAGAGAGGGGAGTGGCTGGGGAGAGAGAGAGGGGAGGGGCTGGGGAAAGAGAGGGGAGGGGCTCGGGAAAGAGAGGGGAGGGGCTCGGGAAAGTGAGAGAGAGATGGGAGGAGCTCCGGAGAGTGAAGGTTGGGGCTGGGGAGAGAGAGATTTAAGGGATGACCACGGGAGTGACAGAGGGGTGGGGCTGGGATGAGAGAGATGGGAGGGTCTCGGGAGAGTGAGGGGTGGGGCTGCGGAGAGAGAGAGAGGTGGGTCTGGTGGGAGAGAGAGAGGGGTGGGGCTTGGGAGATAGAGAGCGGAGGGGCTCAGGAGAGATAGAGAGAGAGAGAGAGGTCTGGGGGGAGAGAGAGAGGGCAGGGGCTGGGGGACAGAGAAAGGGAAGGGGCTGGGGGACAGAGAAAGGGAAGGGGCTGGGGTGAGATAGAGAGAGAAGGAAGGGGCTGGGGGGAGAGAGAGAGAGAGAGGGAAGGGACTGGTGGGAGAGAGAGCAAGAGGGAGGGAAGTGGCTGGGGGGGAGAGACAGAAAGAGAGGGAAGGGGCTGGGGGGGGAGAGACAGAAAGAGAGGGAAGGGGCTGGGGGGGAGAGACAGAAAGAGAGGGAAGGGGCTGGGGGGGAGAGACAGAGGGAAGGGGCTGAGGGAGAGAGAGGGAAGGGGCTGAGGGAGAGAGAGATGGATGGGGCTGGAGAGAGAGCGGGGAAGAGGCTGGGGGAGAGAGTGGAAAGGGGCTGGGGGGAGAGAGAGGGAAGGGGCTGGGGGGAGAGAGAGGGAAGGGGCTGGGGGGAGAGAGAGGGAAGGGGCTGGGGGGAGAGAGAGGGAAGGGGCTGGGGGGAGAGAGAGGGGAGGGGCTGGTTAGAAAGAGAGGGGAGAGGCTGGGAGAGAGAGAGGAGAGGGGCTGGGGAGAGAGAGGGAAGTGGCTGGGGGGAGAGAGAGGGGAGGGGCTGGGTAGAAAGAGAGGGGAGAGGCTGGGAGAGAGAGAGGAGAGGGGCTGGGGAGAGAGAGAGAGGGGAGGGGCGAGGGAGTGAGAGTGAGGGGAGTGGCTGGGGAGAGAGAGAGGGGAAGGGCTGGGGAAAGAGAGGGGAGGGGCTCGGGAGAGTGAGGGGTGGTGCTGGGGAGAGAGAGACAGGAGGAGCTCCGGAGAGTGAGGTGTGGGGCTGGGGAGAGAGAGAGGGGTGGGTCTGGTGGGGAGAGATAGAGGGGAGGGCCACGGGAGTGAGAGTGGGGTGGGGCTGGGATGAGAGAGATGGGAGGGTCTCGGGAGAGTGAGGGGTGGGGCTGGGGAGAGAGAGAGGGGTAGGTCTGGGGGGAGAGAGAGAGGGGAGGGGCTCAGGTGAGAGAGAGAGAGAGGTCTGGGGGGAGGGAGAGAGAGGGCAGGATCTGGGGGGTGAGAGAAAGGGAAGGGGCTGGGGGGAGATAGAGAGAGAGGGGAGGGGCTGGGGGAGAGAGAGAAGAGAGAGGAGGGGCTGGGGAGCAAGGGGGAAGGGCTGGGGAGAGTGAGCGTTGGGGCTGGGGAGGGAGAGAACTGGGGCTCGGTAGAGTGACGGGGCTGGGGAGACTGAGGGGTGGGACGGGAAAAAGAGAGAGAAGGGAGGGGCTGGGGAGAGAGAGATAGAAGGGAGGGGCTGGGGAGAGAGAGAGAGAAGGGAGGGGCTGGGGAGAATGAGGGTGAGTTGGGAGAGAGGGGCAGGGGCGGCTGGGGAGAGAGAGAGAGGGGCGGGGTTGGGGAGAGCAAGAGAGGGGAGGGGCTCGGGAGAGAGAGAGGGGAGGGTCTGTGGCGATTGAGGGGTGGGGCTGGGGAGAGAGAGGGGTGGGGGTGTGGCTGGGAAGAGTGATGGGTGGCGGATGGACTGGGGAGAGAGAGAGGGGAGGTGCTCAGGAGAGTGAGAGAGAGGGAAGGGGCTGGAAGAGAGAGAGAGAGAGAGGGTAGGGGCTGGGGAGAGAGAGAGGGTAGGGGCTGGGGTGAGAGAGGGAAGGGGCTGGGGGGCGAGAGAGAGAGGGAAGGGGCTGGGTGGAGAGAGAGAGAGAGGGAAGGGACTGGGGGTGGAGAGACAGAGAGAGGGAAGGGGCTGAGGGAGAGAGAGAGAGGGAAGTGGCTGGGGAGAGAGAGGGGAGGGGCTGGGGAGAGAGGGGAGGGGCTGGGGAGAGAGAGAGGGGAGGGGCTGGGGAGAGAGAGAGGGGAGGGGCTGGGGAGAGAGAGAGGGGAGGGGCTGGGGAGAGATAGAGAGGGAAGGGGCTGGGATTGTAGAGAGAGAGGGGAGGGGCTGGGAACAGAGAGAGAGAGGGAAGTGGCTGGGGGGACAGAGAGAGAGGGAACGGGTTGGGGTTGGAGAGAGAGAGGGGAGGGGCTGGGAAGAGAGAGAGGGAAAGGGCTGGGGAGAGAGAGAGAGAGAGGAGAGGGGCTGGGGAGAGAGAGAGAGGTGAGGGGCTGGGGGGGGAGAGAGAGAGAGGGGAGGGGTGGGGGAGAGAGAGTGAGGGGAGTGGCTGGGGAGAGAGAGTGAGGGGAGTGGCTGGGGAGAGAGAGAGGGGAAGGGCTGGGGAAAGAGAGGGGAGGGGCTCGGGAGAGTGAGGGGTGGTGATGGGGAGAGAGAGACAGGAGGAGCTCCGGAGAGTGAGGTGTGGGGCTGGAGAGAGAGAGAGGGGTGGGTCTGGTGGGGAGAGAGAGAGGGGTGGGTCTGGTGGGGAGAGATAGAGGGGAGGGCCACGGGAGTGAGAGAGGGGTGGGGCTGGGATGAGAGAGATGGGAAGGTCTCGGGAGAGTGAGGGTTGGGGCTGGGGAGAGAGAGATGGGTGGGTCTGGGGGGAGAGAGAGAGGGGAGGGGCTCAGGTGAGAGAGAGAGAGGTCTGGGGAGAGGGAGAGAGAGGGCAGGATCTGGGGGGTGAGAGAAAGGGAAGGGGCTGGGGGGAGATAGAGAGAGAGGGGAGGGGCTGGGGGAGAGAGAGAGGAGAGAGGAGGGGCTGGGGAGCAAGGGGGAAGGGCTGGGGAGAGAGAGAGGGGAGAGGCTGGGGCGAGTGAGCGTTGGGGCTGGGGAGGGAGAGAAGTGGGGCTCGGTAGTGTGACGGGGCTGGGGAGACTGAGGGGTGGGACGGGAAAAAGAGAGAGAAGGGAGGGGCTGGGGAGAGAGAGAGAGAAGGGAGGGGCTGGGGAGAGAGAGAGAGAAGGGAGGGGCTGGGGAGAATGAGGGTGAGTTGGGAGAGAGGGGCAGGGGCGGCTGGGGAGAGAGAGAGAGGGGCGGGGTTGGGGAGAGCAAGAGAGGGGAGGGGCTCGGGAGAGAGAGAGAGGGGAGGGTCTGTGGCGATTGAGGGGTGGGGCTGGGGAGAGAGAGGGGTGGGGGTGTGGCTGGGAAGAGTGATGGGTGGCGGATGGACTGGGGAGAGAGAGAGGGGAGGTGCTCAGGAGAGCGAGAGAGAGGGAAGGGGCTGGAAGAGAGAGACAGAGAGAGGGTAGGGGCTGGGGAGAGAGAGGGAAGGGGCTGGGGGGGGAGAGAGAGAGGGAAGGGGCTGGGTGGAGGGAGAGAGAGAGGGAAGGGACTGGGGGTGGAGAGACAGAGAAAGGGAAGGGGCTGAGGGAGAGAGAGAGAGGGAAGGGGCTGGGGAGAGAGAGAGGGGAGGGGCTGGGGAGAGAGAGAGGGGAGGGGCTGGGGAGAGAGAGAGGGGAGGGGCTGGGGAGAGATAGAGAGGGAAGGGGCTGGGATTGTAGAGAGAGAGGGGAGGGGCTGGGAACAGAGAGAGAGGGAAAGGGCTGGGGAGAGAGAGAGGGAGGGAAGGGGTTGGTGTGAGAGAGAGGGAAGGGGCTGGGGGGACAGAGAGAGAGGGAAGGGGTTGGGGTTGGAGAGAGAGAGGGGAGGGGCTGGGAAGAGAGAGAGGGAAAGGGCTGGGGAGAGAGAGAGAGAGGAGAGGGGCTGGGGAGAGAGAGAGAGGTGAGGGGCTGGGGGGGGGGGAGAGAGAGAGAGGGGAGGGGTGGGGGAGAGAGAGTGAGGGGAGTGGCTGGGGAGAGAGAGAGGGGAAGGGCTGGGGAAAGAGAGGGGAGGGGGTCGGGAGAGTGAGGGGTGGTGCTGGGGAGAGAGAGACAGGAGGAGCTCCGGAGAGTGAGGTGTGGGGCTGGGGAGAGAGAGAGGGGTGGGTCTGGTGGGGAGAGATAGAGGGGAGGGCCACGGGAGTGAGAGAGGGGTGGGGCTGGGATGAGAGAGATGGGTGGGTCTGGGGGGAGAGAGAGAGGGGAGGGGCTCAGGAGTGAGAGAGAGAGAGATAGGTCTGGGAGGAGGGAGAGAGAGGGCAGGGTCTGGGAGGTGACAGTAAGGGAAGGGGCTGTGGGGAGATAGAGAGAGAGGGAAGGGGCTGGGGGAGAGAGAGAGAGAGATAGGGAAGGGGCTGGGGGAGAGAGAGAGAGAGATAGGGAAGGAGCTGTGGGGAGAGAGAGAGAGAGGGAAGGGGCTGGGGGGAGAGACAGAGAGAGGGAAGGGGCTGAGGGAGAGAGAGAGAGAGGGAAGGGGCTTGGGAGTGAGTGGGAAGGGGCTGGATGGCAGAGTGGGAAGGGGCTGTGGAGAGAGAGTGGGAGAGAGAGGTGTGGGCTGGGGAGAGAGAGAGGAGGGGCTGGGGAGATTGAGGTGTGGGGCTGGAGAGAGAGAGAGGCAGAGGGGCTGGGGAGAGAGAGAGAGAGGGGAGGGGCTGTGGGGAGAGAGAGAGGGGAGGGGCTGGGGCTGAGAGAGAGAGAGGGGCGGGGTTGGGGTGAGCGAGAGAGGGTAGGGGCTCGGTAGAGAGAGAGGGGAGTGTATGTAGCGAGAGAGGGTAGGGGCTCGGTAGAGAGAGAGGGGAGTGTATGTGGCGATTGAGGGTTGGGGCTGGGGAGAGAGAGGGGTGGGGGTGTGGCTGGGAAGAGTGATGGGTGGCGGATGGGCTGGGGAGAGAGAGAGGAGAGGTGCTCAGGAGAGTGAGAGAGAGGGAAGGGGCTGGGGAATGAGTGAGCGAGAGGGGAGGGGCTGGGAGAGAGAGAGAGAGGGGGAGGAGCTGGGGAAGAGAGAGAGAGAGCAGGTGCTGGGGGCGAGAGAGAGAGGGAAGGGCTGGGGGGAGAGTGAGAGGGAAGGGGCTGGGGGCAAAGAGAGACAGGGAAGGGGCTGGGGTAGAGAGCGGGAAGGGCCTGGGGAGAGTTACAAAGGGAAGGGGCTGGGGAGAGAGAGAGAAAGAAGGGGCTGTGGAAAGAGAGAGAGGCAAGAGGTTGGGGGAGAGAGAGAGGGAAAGGGCTGGGGGCAGAGAGAGAGAGGGAAGGGGCTGGGGAGAGAGAGAGAGGGAAGGGGCTGGGGAGAGAGAGAGGGAGAGGGAAGGGGCTGACGGGAGAGAGAGAGGGAGAAGGAAGGGGCTGGTGTTAGAGAGAGAGAGGGGAGCTGCTGGGAAGAGAGAGAGGGAAAGGGATGGGGAGAGAGAGAGGGGAGGGGCTGTGGAGAGAGAGAGCGGAGGGGCTGGGTAGAAAGATAGGGGAGAGGCTGGAGAGAGAGAAAGGGGCGGGGCTGGGGAGAGAGAGAGAGAGGAGTGGCTGGGGAGAGAGAGAGTGGAGGGGCGGGGGAGAGAGAGAGAGGGGAGGGGCGGGGGGAGAGAGAGAGAGGGGAGGGGCGGGGGGAGAGAGAGAGAGGGGAGGGGCGGGGGGAGAAAGAGAGAGAGGGAAGGGGCTGGGGAGAGAGAGAGAGAGGAAGGGCTGGGGAGAGAGAGAGGGGAGGGGCTGGGGAAAGAGAGGGGAGTGGCTGGGGAGAGACAGGGGCGGGGCTGAGAAGAGAGAGGCGAGGGTCTGGGGAGTGGGAAGGGAGGTGCTGGGGAGAGAGAGGGTAGGGGCTGGAGGGAGAGAGGTGCGGGGCTGGGGAGGGAGAGGGGAGGGGCTGGGGAGAGAGAGGGGAGGGGCTGGGGAGAGAGAGGGGAGGGGCTGGGGAGAGAGAGGGGAGGGGCTGGGGTGAGTGAGGGGTGGGGCTTGAGAGAGAGAGGGGGAAGGGCAGGAGAGGGAGACAGAGAGGGGGAGGCTCAGGGGAGAGAGGGGGAGTTGCGGAGAGAGAGCAGAGGGGCTGGGGAGTGAGAGAGAGAAGGATGGGAAGGGCTGGTGAGAGAGAGAGGGTTGTGGCTGGTGAGTGTGAGGGGTGGGGCTGGGGAGAGTGGGCGGTGGGTCTGCACAGAGTTGGGGGTGAGGCGGGAGAGAAGCGGTGGCGCTGGGGGGAGTGAGGGGTGAGTTGGGAGAGAGGGGCAGGGGCTGGGGAGAGAGCGAGGGGAGAGGGGCTGAGGCAAATGAGGGGTGGGGCTGGGGAGAGTGAGGGGTGGGGGTGTGGCTGGGGAGAGAGAGAGGGGAGGTGTTCGTGAAAGTGAGGGGTTGTACTGGGGAGAGAGAGAGGGGAGGGCCTCCGGAGAGAGAGAAGAGAGAGGGAAGGGGCTGGGGAGGGAGTGAGAGAGAGGGGAGGGTCTGGGAGAGAGAGAGAGGGGAGGGGCTGGGGAAGAGTGAGAGAGAGGGGAGGGCCTGGGGGAGAGTGAGAGAGAGGGGGAAGGGGTTGGGGTGAGAGTGAGAGGGAAGGGGCTGGGGACAGAGAAAGAGGGAAGTGGCTGGGGAAAGAGAAAGAGGGAAGGGGCTGGGGAAAGAGAGAGAGGGAAGGGGCTGGGTGATAGAGAGGGAATGGGCTGGGGGGGAGAGAGAGAGAGAGGGAATGGGCTGGGGGGGAGAGAGAGAGAGAGGGAAGGGGCTGGGGGGGACAGACAGAGAGAGGGAAGGGGCTGTGGGGACAGAGAGAGGGGAGGGGCTGGGTAGAAAGAGAGGGGAGGGGCTGGGGGAGAGAGAGAGGAGAGGGGCTGGGGAGAGAGAGGAGAGGGGCTGGGGAGAGAGAGAGAGGGGAGGGGCTGGGGAGAGAGAGAGAGAGGGGAGGGGCTGGGGAGAGAGAGAGAGGGGAGGGGCTGGGGAGAGAGAGAGGGGAGGGGCTGGGGAGAGAGAGAGGGGAGGGGCTGGGGAGAGAGAGGGGGGAGGGGCTGGGGAGAGAGAGGGGGAGGGGCTGGAGAGAGAGAGGGGAGGGGCTGGGGAGAGAGGGGAGGGGCTGGGGAGAGAGCGAGGGGAGGGGTGGGGAAAGAGAGAGAGGGGAGGGACGGGGAGAGAGAGAGAGAGAGAGAGAGAGGGGAGGGACGGGGAGAGAGAGAGGGGAATGGCTGGGGAGAGAGAGAGGGGAGGAGCTGGGAAAAGAGAATGGAGGGGCTCGGGAGAGTGAGGGGTGGGGCTGGGGAGAGAGAGACGGGAGGACCTCCTAAGAGTGAAGGGTGGGTCTTCGGAGAGAGAGAGAGAGGGGTGGGTCTGGGGGCAGAGCTAGAGGGGAGGGCCATGGGAGTGACAGAGGGGTGGGGTTGGGGTGAGAGAGATGGGAGGGGCTCGGGAGACTGAGGGGTGGGCCTGGGGAGAGAGACAGGGGTGGGGAATGGGGGAGAGAGAGAGGGGAGGGGCTCGGGAGAGAGAGAGAGAAAAAGGGATGGGGGGAGAGAGAGAGAGGGCAGGGGTTTGGGGAGAGAGAAAGGGAAGGGGCTGGGGTGAGATAGAAAGAGAGGTAAGGGGCTGGGTGGAGCGAGAGAGAGAGGGAAGGGCCTGGTGGGAGAGAGAGAGAGAGAGGGGGAAAGGGCTGGGGGGAGAGAGAGAGAGGGAAGGGGCTGGAGGGGAGAAACACAGAGAGGGAAGGGGCTGAGGGAGAGAGAGAGAGAGGGAAGGGGCTGGGGAGAGAGAGGGCAGGGGCTGGGGGGAGAGAGAGGGAAGGGCCTGGAGGGAGAGAGAGAGGGAGAGAGATGGGAGGGGTTGGGGAGAGAGAGGGGAGGGGCTGGGGAGAGAGAGTGGTGGCCTGGGGAGAGGGAGGTGTGGGGCTGAGGAGAGAGAGGCAGAGGGGCTGGGGAGAGTGAGGTGTGGGGCTGGAGAGAGAGAGAGGCAGAGGGGCTGGGGAGAGAGAGGTGTGGGGCTGGAGAGAGTGGCAGAGGGGCTGGGGAGAGAGAGGGGAGAGGGTGGGGAGAGAGAGACAGGGGAGGGGTGGGGAGAGAGAGAGAGGGGAGGGGCGGGGAGAGAGAGAGGGGGGGAGTGGCTGGAGAGAGAGAGAAAGAGGGGTGGGGCTGGGGAAAGAGACAGGAGGGGCTCGGGAGAGTGAGGGATGGGGCTGGGGAGAGTAAGGGGTGGGGCTGGGGAGAGAGACAGGGGAGGGTCTGGGGAGAGAGAGAGGGGTTAGAAAGAGAGGGGAGGGGCTGGGAGAGAGAGAGGAGAGGGGCAGGTGAGAGAGAGAGAGGGGAGGGGCTGGGGAGAGAGAGGAGAAGGGCTGGGGAGAGAGAGAGAGGGGTGGGGCAGTTGAGAGAGAGGGGAGGGGCTGGGGAGAGAGAGGGGAGGGGCTGGGGAGAGTGAGAGAGTGGAGGGTCAGGGGAGAGAGAGAGGGGAGGGGCGGGGAGAGAGAGAGGGGGGAGTGGCTGGAGAGAGAGAGAGAGGGGTGGGGCTGGGGAAAGAGACGGGAGGGGCTCGGGAGAGTGAGGGGTGGGGTTGGGGAGAGAGAGAGGGGTGGGTCTGGTTGCGGAGATAGAGGGGAGGGCCACAGGAGTGAGAGAGGTGTGGGGCTGGGGTGAGAGAGACGGGTGGGGCTCGGGAGAGTGAGGGGTGGGTCTGGGGAGGGAGAGAGTGTTGGGGCTGGGGCTAGGGAGAGAGAGAGGAGAGGGGCTCGGGAGAGAGGGTGGGGAGGGGCTCGGGAGAGAGAGAGAATTGGGGAGAGAGAGAGAGAGAGCGGGCAGGGGCAGGGGGGAGAGAGAAAGGGAAGGGGCTGGGGGGAGAGTGAGAGAGAGGGAAGGTGCTGGAGGGGATGGACAGAGAGAGGGAATGGGCAGGGGAGATAGAGACGGAAGGGGCTGGGGGGGAGAGAGAGTGGGAGAGAGAGGGGAGGGGCTGGGGAGATAGAGGGGTGGGCTGGGGAGAGGGAGGTGTGGGGCTGAGGAGAGAGAGAGCGGAGGGGCTGGGTAGAAAGATAGGGGAGAGGCTGGGGAGAGAGAAAGGGGCGGGGCTGGGGAGAGAGAGAGAGAGGAGTGGCTGGGGAGAGAGAGAGTGGAGGGGCGGGGGGAGAGAGAGAGAGGGGAGGGGCGGGGGGGGAGAGAGAGAGAGGGGAGGGGCGGGGGGAGAAAGAGAGAGAGGGAAGGGGCTGGGGAGAGAGAGAGAGAGGAAGGGCTGGGGAGAGAGAGAGGGGAGGGGCTGGGGAAAGAGAGGGGAGTGGCTGGGGAGAGACAGGGGCGGGGCTGAGAAGAGAGAGGCGAGGGTCTGGGGAGAGGGAAGGGAGGTGCTGGGGAGAGAGAGGGTAGGGGCTGGAGGGAGAGAGGTGCGGGGCTGGGGAGAGAGAGGGGAGGGGCTGGGGAGAGAGAGTGTAGGGGCTGGGGTGAGTGAGGGGTGGGGCTTGAGAGAGAGAGGGGGAGGGGCAGGAGAGGGAGACAGAGAGGGGGAGGGTCAGGGGAGGGAGAGGGGAGAGAGAGGGGAGGGGAGGGTCTGGGGAGAGAGGGGGAGTCGCGGAGAGAGAGCAGAGGGGCTGGGGAGTGAGAGAGAGAAGGATGGGAAGGACTGGTGAGAGAGAGAGGGTTGTGGCTGGTGAGTGTGAGGGGTGGGGCTGGGGAGAGTGAGGGGTGAGTTGGGAGAGAGGGGCAGGGGCTGGGGAGAGAGAGAGGGGAGAGGGGCTGAGGCAAATGAGGGGTGGGGCTGGGGAGAGTGAGGGGTGGGTGTGTGGCTGGGGAGAGTGATGGGTGGGGGTGTGGCTGGGGAGAGAGAGAGGGGAGGTGTTCGTGAGAGTGAGGGGTTGTACTGGGGAGAGAGAGAGGGGAGGGCCTCCGGAGAGAGAGAAGAGAGAGGGAAGGGGCTGGGGAGGGAGTGAGAGAGAGGGGAGGGACTGGGAGAGAGAGAGAGAGGGGAGGGGCTGGGGAAGAGTGAGAGAGAGGGGAGGGCCTGGGGGAGAGTGAGAGAGAGGGGGAAGGGGTTGGGGTGAGAGTGAGAGGGAAGGGGCTGGGGAGAGAGAAAGAGGGAAGTGGCTGGGGAAAGAGAGAGAGGGAAGGGGCTGGGGAAAGAGAGAGAGGGAAAGGGCTGGGGGCAGAGAGAGAGGGAAGGGGCTGGGGTGATAGAGAGGGAATGGGCTGGGGGGAGAGAGAGAGAGAGAGGGAAGGGGCTGGGGGGGACAGACAGAGAGAGGGGAGGGGCTGGGGAGAGAGAGAGGGGAGGGGCTGGGGAGAGAGAGAGGGGAGGGGCTGGGGAGAGAGAGAGGGGAGGGGCTGGGGAGAGAGCGAAGGGAGGGGTGGGGAGAGAGAGAGAGGGGAGGGACGGGGAGAGAGAGAGAGGGGAGGGACGGGGAGAGAGAGAGGGGAATGGCTGGGGAGAGAGAGAGGGGAGGGGCTGGGAAAAGAGAATGGAGGGGCTCGGGAGAGTGAGGGGTGGGCCTGGGGAGAGAGAGAGACGGGAGGACCTCCTAAGAGTGAAGGGTGGGTCTTCGGAGAGAGAGAGAGGGGTGGGTCTGGGGGCAGAGCTAGAGGGGAGGGCCATGGGAGTGACAGAGGGGTGGGGTTGGGGTGAGAGAGATGGGAGGGGCTCGGGAGACTGAGGGGTGGGCCTGGGGAGAGAGACAGGGGTGGGGAATGGGGGAGAGAGAGAGGGGAGGGGCTCGGGAGAGAGAGAGAGAAAAAGGGATGGGGGGAGAGAGAGAGAGGGCAGGGGTTTGGGGAGAGAGAAAGGGAAGGGGCTGGGGTGAGATAGAAAGAGAGGTAAGGGGCTGGGTGGAGCGAGAGAGAGAGGGAAGGGCCTGGTGGGAGAGAGAGAGAGAGAGAGGGGGAAAGGGCTGGGGGGAGAGAGAGAGAGAGGGAAGGGGCTGGAGGGGAGAAACACAGAGAGGGAAGGGGCTGAGGGAGAGAGAGAGAGAGGGAAGGGGCTGGGGAGAGAGAGGGAAGGGGCTGGGGGGAGAGAGAGGGAAGGGCCTGGAGGGAGAGAGAGAGGGAGAGAGATGGGAGGGGTTGGGGAGAGAGAGGGGAGGGGCTGGGGAGAGAGAGTGGTGGCCTGGGGAGAGGGAGGTGTGGGGCTGAGGAGAGAGAGGCAGAGGGGCTGGGGAGAGAGAGAGGCAGAGGGGAGGGACGGGGAGAGAGAGAGGGGAATGGCTGGGGAGAGAGAGAGGGGAGGAGCTGGGAAAAGAGAATGGAGGGGCTCGGGAGAGTGAGGGGTGGGGCTGGGGAGAGAGAGACGGGAGGACCTCCTAAGAGTGAAGGGTGGGTCTTCGGAGAGAGAGAGAGAGGGGTGGGGTCTGGGGGCAGAGCTAGAGGGGAGGGCCATGGGAGTGACAGAGGGGTGGGGTTGGGGTGAGAGAGATGGGAGGGGCTCGGGAGACTGAGGGGTGGGCCTGGGGAGAGAGACAGGGGTGGGGAATGGGGGAGAGAGAGAGGGGAGGGGCTCGGGAGAGAGAGAAAAAGGGATGGGGGGGAGAGAGAGAGAGGGCAGGGGTTTGGGGAGAGAGAAAGGGAAGGGGCTGGGGTGAGATAGAAAGAGAGGTAAGGGGCTGGGTGGAGCGAGAGAGAGAGGGAAGGGCCTGGTGGGAGAGAGAGAGAGAGAGGGGGAAAGGGCTGGGGGGAGAGAGAGAGAGGGAAGGGGCTGGAGGGGAGAAACACAGAGAGGGAAGGGGCTGAGGGAGAGAGAGAGAGAGAGGGAAGGGGCTGGGGAGAGAGAGGGCAGGGGCTGGGGGGAGAGAGAGGGAAGGGCCTGGAGGGAGAGAGAGAGGGAGAGAGATGGGAGGGGTTGGGGAGAGAGAGGGGAGGGGCTGGGGAGAGAGAGTGGTGGCCTGGGGAGAGGGAGGTGTGGGGCTGAGGAGAGAGAGGCAGAGGGGCTGGGGAGAGTGAGGTGTGGGGCTGGAGAGAGAGACAGGCAGAGGGGCTGTGGAGAGAGAGGTGTGGGGCTGGAGAGAGAGAGAGGCAGAGGGGCTGGAGAGAGAGAGGGGAGAGGGTGGGGAGAGAGAGAGAGGGGAGGGGTGGGGAGAGAGAGAGAGGGGAGGGGCGGGGAGAGAGAGAGGGGGGGAGTGGCTGGAGAGAGAGAGAAAGAGGGGTGGGGCTGGGGAAAGAGACGGGAGGGGCTCGGGAGAGTGAGGGGTGGGGCTGGGGAGAGAGACAGGGGAGGGTCTGGGGAGAGAGAGAGGGGTTAGAAAGAGAGGGGAGGGGCTGGGAGAGAGAGAGGAGAGGGGCAGGTGAGAGAGAGAGAGGGGAGGGGCTGGGGAGAGAGAGGAGAAGGGCTGGGGAGAGAGAGAGAGGGGTGGGGCAGTTGAGAGAGAGGGGAGGGGCTGGGGAGAGAGAGGGGAGGGGCTGGGGAGAGTGAGAGAGGGGAGGGTCAGGGGAGAGAGAGAGAGGGGAGGGGCGGGGAGAGAGAGAGGGGGGAGTGGCTGGAGAGAGAGAGAGAGAGAGGGGTGGGGCTGGGGAAAGAGACGGGAGGGGCTCGGGAGAGTGAGGGGTGGGGTTGGGGAGAGAGAGAGGGGTGGGTCTGGTTGCGGAGATAGAGGGGAGGGCCACAGGAGTGAGAGAGGTGTGGGGCTGGGGTGAGAGAGACGGGTGGGGCTCGGGAGAGTGAGGGGTGGGTCTGGGGAGGGAGAGAGTGTTGGGGCTGGGGCTCGGGAGAGAGAGAGGAGAGGGGCTCGGGAGAGAGGGAGGGGAGGGGCTCGGGAGAGAGAGAGGATTGGGGAGAGAGAGAGAGAGCGGGCAGGGGCAGGGGGAGAGAGAAAGGGAATGGGCTGGGGGGGAGAGTGAGAGAGAGGGAAGGTGCTGGAGGGGATGGACAGAGAGAGGGAATGGGCAGGGGAGATAGAGACGGAAGGGGCTGGGGGGAGAGAGAGTGGGAGAGAGAGGGGAGGGGCTGGGGAGATAGAGGGGTGGGCTGGGGAGAGGGAGGTGTGGGGCTGAGGAGAGAGAGGGGTGGGGATGGGGGAGAGTAAGGTGTGGGGCTGGTGAGAGAGAGAGGCAGAGGGGCTGGGGAGAGAGAAGGGAGAGGGTGGGGAGAGAGAGAGGGGAGGGGCTGGTGGGGGGAGAGAGAGAGGGGAGGGGCTGGTGGGGGGAGAGAGAGAGGGGAGGGGCTGCGGGAGAGAGGGAAGGGGGAGGGGTTGGGGGGAGAGAGAGAGGGGAGGGGCTGGGGTGGAGAGAGAGAGAGAGGGGAGGGTCTGGGGAGAGAGAGAGGGGAGAGGCTGTGGCGAGCGAGGGGTGGGGATGGGGAGAGTGAGAGGTGGGGCTGGAGAGCGTGACGGGTGGGGCTGGGGAAATTGTGGGGTGGGGCGGGAAAAAGAGCGAGAAGGGAGGGGCTGGGGAGAGAGAGAGAGAAGGGAGGGGCTGGGGAGAGAGAGAGGGTAGGGACTGGGGAGAGAGAGAGGGGAGGGGCTGGGGAGAGAGAGGGGAGGGGCTGGGGAGAGGGAGGGGAAGGGAGGGGCTGGGGAGAAAGAGGGGAGGGGATGGGGAGAGAGAGAGAGGGGAGGGCCTGGGGTGAGACAGAGAGGGAAGGGGCTGGGGAGAGAGAGAGAGGGAAGGGGCTGGGGAGAGAGAGAGAGAGGGACGGGGCTGGGGAAAGAGAGAGAGGGACGGGGCTGGGGAAAGAGAGAGAGTGAATGAGCTGGGGATAGAGAAAGGGAAGGGGCTGGGGAAAAAGAGAGAGGCAAGAGGTTTGGGGAGAGAGAGCGAAGGGGCTGGGGTGAGAGAGAGAGGGAAGGGGCTGGGGAGAGAGAGAGGGAAGGGGCTGGGGGGGAGAGAGAGAGAGAGAGGGGGAAGGGGCTGGGTGGAGAGGAAGAGAGAGGGAAGGGGCTGAGGGAGAGAGAGAGAGAGAGAGGGAAGGGGCTGGGGAGAGAGAGAGGGAAGGGGCTGGGGAGAGAGAGAGGGGAGGGGCTGGTGAGAGAGAGAGGGAAGGGGCTGGGGGGACAGAGAGATAGAGAGGGAAGGGGCTGGGGTTGGAGAGAGAGAGGGGAGGGGCTGGGAACAGAGAGAGAGGGAAAGGGCTGGGAAGAGAGAGAGGGAGGGAAGGGGTTTGGGTGAGAGAGAAGGAAGGGGCTGGGGGGACAGAGAGAGAGAGAGGGAACGGGCTGGGGTTGGAGAGAGAGAGGGGAGGGGCTGGGAAGAGAGAGAGGGAAAGGGCTGGGGAGGGAGAGAGGGGAGGGGCTGGGCAGAAAGAGAGGGGAGGGGCTGAGAGAGAGAGAGAGGAGAGGGGCTGGGGAGAGAGAGAGTGGGGAGGGGCTGGGGAGAGAGAGAGTGGGGAGGGGCTGGGGAGAGAGAGAGGAGAGGGGCTGGGGAGAGAGAGAGAGAGGGGAGGGGCTGTGGAGAGAGAGATGGAAGGTGCTGGGGAGAGAGAGGGAAGGGGCTGGTGAGAGAGAGGGAACGGGCTGGGGAGAGAGAGGGAAGGGGCTGGGGAAAGAGAGAGGGAAGAGGTTGGGGGAGAGTGAGAGGGAAAAAGCTGGGGACAGAGAGAGAGAGGGAAGGGGCTGGGGAGAGAGAGTGAGGGAAGGGAGTGGGGGAGAGAGAGGGATGGGGCTGGGGGGAGAGAGATAGAGAGAGGGAAGGGGCTGGGGTTGGAGAGAGTGAGGGGAGGGGCTGGGAAGAGAGAGAGGGGAAGGGCTGGGTAGAAAGAGAGTGGAGGGGCTGGGAGAGAGAGAGAGGAGAGGGCTGGGGAGAGGGAAAGAGGGGAGGGGCTTGGGAGCGAGAGAGGAGAGGGGCTGGGGAGAGGGAGAGAGGTGTGGGGCAGCGGAGAGAGAGGTAGCTGCTCGGGAGAGAGAGGGGAGTGGCTGGGGAGAGAGAGGGGTGGGCCAGGGAGAGTGAGGTGAGTGGCTGGGGAGATTGAGGAGACAGGCTGGGGAGAGAGAGTGGGAAGGGGCTGATGGAAAGAGAGAGAGAGAGGAGAGGGGGCTGGGGAAGGAGGGAGGGAGATAGGGAAGGGGCAGGGGGGCAGAGAGAGAGAGGGAAGGGGCTGGTGGGAGAGAGTGGGAAGGGGTTGGGGGGAGAGAGAAATAGGGAAAAGCCTGGGGGGAGAGAGAAAGAGGGAGGGCAGGGGCTGGGGGGTGAGAGAGAGCGAAGGGGCTGGGGGGTGACAGAGACAGGGGAGGGGCTGGGGAGGAGGGAGAGAGAGAGAGGGGGAGGGGTCTGGGGAGAGAGAGAGGGGAAGGGCTGATGAGAGAGAGGGGCTGGGCTGGGGAGAGGGAGGGGGAGGGGCTGGGGTAGAGAGAGGGTAGGGGCTAGGGAGAGAGGGGTGGGGCTGGGGAAAGAGTGGGGTGGGGCTGGGGAGAGAGAGTGTAGGGGCTGGGGTGGGAGAGAGAGAGGGGGAGGGGCAGGAGAGAGTGGGAGGGGCAGGGGAGAGAGAGTGGAGGGGCTGCGGAGAGAGAGCAGAGGATCTGGGGAGGGAGTGAGAGAGGGATGGGAGGGGCTGGTGAGAGTGAGAGTGGCGGTGCTGTGGCGATTGAGGGGTGAGGCTGGGAAGAGTGAATGATGGCGGTGTGGCTGGGGAGAGTTAGGGGTGGGGGTGGGGGTGGGGGTGGGGGTGGGGCACGGGAGAGTGAGGGGTGCGGCTGAGGAGAGAGAGAGAAATGAGTGGGGCTGGGAGAGAGCGAGAGTGAGGCGTGGGGGCTGGGGGAGAGAGAGAGAGGGACGGGGCTGGGGGCAGAGAGAGAGAGGGAAGGTGCTGGGGAGAGAGAGAGGAAAGGGGCTGGTGAGAGATAGCGAGGGAATGGGCTGGGGGCAGAGAGAGAGAGGGAAGGGGCTGGGGAGAGAGAGAGGGAAGAGGTTGGGAGAGAGAGAGAGAGAAAGGGCTGGGGGCAGAGAGAGAGAGGGATGGGACTGGGGAGAGAGAGGGAGGAAGGGAGTGGGGAGAGAGAGAGGGATGGGGCTGGGGGGAGAGAGAGAAAGAGAGAGGGAAGGTGCTGGGGAGAGAGAGAGGGAAGTGGCTGGTGAGAGATAGAGAGGGAACGGGCTGGGGAGAGAGAGAGAGGGAAGGGGCTGGGGGAAAGAGAGAGGGAAGAGGTTGGGGGAGAGTGAGATAGAAAGAGCTGGGGGCAGAGAGAGAGAGGGAAGGGGCTGGGGAGAGAGAGTGATCGTGCTGGGGGGAGAGAGATAGAGAGAGGGAAGGGGCTGGGGTTGGAGAGAGTGAGGGCAGGGGCTGGGAAGAGAGAGAGGAAAGGGCTGGGGAGAGAGAGAGAGGGGAGGGGCTGGGTAGAAAGAGAGTGGAGGGGCCTGGGAGAGAGAGAGGAGAGGGCTGGGGAGAGGGAGAGAGGGGAGGGGCTTGGGAGCAAGAGAGGAGAGGGGCTGGAGAGAGAGAGAGGTGAGGGGCAGCGGAGAGAGAGGTTGCTGCTGGGGAGAGAGAGAGGGGAGTGGCGGAGGAGAGAGAGAGGGGAGGGGCTGGTGAGGGATAGAGACGGAACGGGCTGGGGAGAGAGAGAGAGGGAAGGGGCTGGGGAAAGAGAGAGGGAAGAGGGTGGGGGAGAGAGAGAGGGAAAGGGCTGGGGCAGAGAGAGAGAGGGAAGGGGCTGGGGAGAGAGAAAGGGAAGAGGTTGGGGAGAGAGAGACGGAAAGGGCTGGGTGCAGAGAGAGAGGGAAGGGGCTGGGGAGAGAGAGAGGGAAGCGGCTGCTGGGGAGAGAGAGAGAGGGAAGGGAGTGGGGAGAGAGAGGAGGGATGAGGCTGGGAGGAGACAGAGAGAGAGAGAGGGAAGGGGCTGGTGAGAGATAGAGAGGGAACGGCTGGGGAGAGAGAGAGAGGGAAGTGGCTGGGGAAAGAGAGAGGGAAGAGGTTGGGGGAGAGTGAGAGGGAAAGAGCTGGGGGCAGAGAGAGAGAGGGAAGGGGCTGGGGAGAGCGAGAGGGAAGTGGCTGGGGAGAGAGAGTGAGGCAAGGGAGTGGGGAGAGAGAGGGATGGGGCTGGCGGAGAGAGATAGAGAGAGGGAAGGGGCTGGGGTTGGAGAGAGTGAGGGGAGGGGCTGGGAAGAGAGTGAGGGGAGGGGCTGGGAAGAGAGAGAGGGGAGGGGCTGGGAAGAGAGAGAGGGGAAGGGCTGGGGCGAGAGAAGGGGGAGGGGCTGGGGAGAGAGAGAGAGGGAGGGGGCTGGGTAGAAAGAGAGTGGAGGGGCTGGGAGAGAGAGAGGAGAGGGCTGGGGAGAGGGAGAGGTGAGGGGGCAGCGGAGAGAGAGGTTGCTGCTGGGGAGAGAGAGAGGTGAGTGGCGGTGGAGAGAGAGGGAAGGGGCTGGTGAGAGATAGAGACGGAACGGGCTGGGGAGAGAGAGAGAGAGAGAGAAGGGGCTGGGGAAAGAGAGAGGGAAGAGGGGTGGGGGAGAGAGAGAGTGAAAGGGCTCGGGCAGAGAGAGAGAGGGAAGGGGCTGGGGAGAGAGAGAGGGAAGATGTTGGGGGAGAGAGAGAGGGAAAGGTCTGGGGGGCAGAGAGAGAGAGGGAAGGGGCTGGGGAGAGAGAGAGGGAAGCGGCTGCTGGGGAGAGAGAGAGGGAAGGGAGTGGGGAGAGAGAGAGGGAAGGGGGCTGGTGAGAGATAGAGAGGAAACGTGCTGGGGAGAGAGAGAGAGGGAAGGGGCTGGGGAAAGAGAGAGGGAAGAGGTTGGGGGAGAGTGAGAGGGAAAGAGCTGGGGGCAGAGAGAGGGAAGGGGCTGGGGAGAGCGAGACGGAAGCAGCTGGGGAGAGAGAGTGAGGGAAGGGAGTGGGGAGGGAGAGGGGATGGGGCTGGAGGGAGAGAGAGAGAGGGAAGGGGCTGGGGTTGGAGAGAGTGAGGGGAAGGGCTGGGGCGAGAGAGGGGGGAGGGGGCAGGAGAGAGAGAGGGGAGGGGCTGGGTAGAAAGAGATTGGAGAGGCTGGGAGAGAGAGAGAGGGGAGGGGCTGGGTAGAAAGAGATTGGAGAGGCTGGGAGAGAGAGAGAGGAGAGGGCTGGGGAGAGGGAGAGAGGGAGGGGCTTGGGAGCGAGAGAGAAGAGGGGCTGGGGAGAGAGAGAGAGGTGAGGGGCAGCGGAAAGAGAGGTAGCTGCTGGGGAGAGAGAGAGGGGGAGTGGCGGGAAGAGAGAGAGGGGAGGGGCTGGGACAGAGAGAGTGGAGTGGCTGGGGAGGAGATCGAGGGGAGGGGCTGGGGGGAGAGAGGAGAGGGGCTCGGGAGAGTGAGGGGTGGGGCTGGGAGAGAGAGACGGGAGGCGCTCAGGAGAGTGAGGGGTGGGGCTGTGGAGAGAGAGAGAGGTGTGTCTGGGGGGCGAGAGAGAGGGGAGGGGCTCGGGAGAGGGGTGTGGCTGGGGAGAGAGAAACGGGAGGGGTTTTTGGATAGTGAGGGGTGGGGCTGGGGAGAGAGATGGGGTTGGGCTGGGGGGAGAGAGAGAGGTGAGGGGCTCGGGAGAGAGAGAGAGAGATAGGGCTGGGGGAGATAGAGAGAGAGAGAGGGAAGGGGCTGGGGGGAGAGAGAAAGAGAGGAAGGGGCTGAGGGAGAGAGAGAGAGAGAGGGAAGGGGCTGGGGAGAGAGAGGGCAGGGGGCTGGGGGGAGAGAGAGGGAAGGGGCCTGGAGGGAGAGAGAGAGGGAGAGAGATGGGAGGGGTTGGGGAGAGAGAGGGGAGGGGCTGGGGAGAGAGAGTGGTGGCCTGGGGAGAGGGAGGTGTGGGGCTGAGGAGAGAGAGGCAGAGGGGCTGGGGGAGAGTGAGGTGTGGGGCTGGAGAGAGAGACAGGCAGAGGGGCTGTGGAGAGAGAGGTGTGGGGCTGGAGAGAGAGAGAGGCAGAGGGGCTGGAGAGAGAGAGGGGACGAGGGTGGGGAGAGAGAGAGAGGGGAGGGGTGGGGGGAGAGAGAGAGAGGGAGGGGCGGGGAGAGAGAGAGGGGGGGAGTGGCTGGAGAGAGAGAGGGGGGGAGTGGCTGGAGAGAGAGAGAGAGAGGGGTGGGGCTGGGGAAAGAGACGGGAGGGGCTCGGGGAGAGTGAGGGGTGGGGTTGGGGAGAGAGAGAGGGGTGGGTCTGGTTGCGGAGATAGAGGGGAGGGCCACAGGAGTGAGAGAGGTGTGGGGCTGGGGGTGAGAGAGACGGGTGGGGCTCGGGAGAGTGAGGGGTGGGTCTGGGGAGGGAGAGAGTGTTGGGGCTGGGGCTCGGGAGAGGAGAGAGGAGAGGGGCTCGGGAGAGAGGGAGGGGAGGGGCTCGGGAGGAGAGAGAGGATTGGGGAGAGAGAGAGAGAGCGGGCAGGGGCAGGGGGGAGAGAGAAAGGGAATGGGCTGGGGGGGAGAGTGAGAGAGAGGGAAGGTGCTGGAGGGGATGGACAGAGAGAGGGAATGGGCAGGGGAGATAGAGACGGAAGGGGCTGGGGGGAGAGAGAGTGGGAGAGAGGAGGGGAGGGGGCTGGGGAGATAGAGGGGTGGGCTGGGGAGAGGGAGGTGTGGGGCTGAGGAGAGAGAGGGGTGGGGATGGGGAGAGTAAGGTGTGGGGCTGGTGAGAGAGAGAGGCAGAGGGGCTGGGGAGAGAGAAGGGAGAGGGTGGGGAGAGAGAGAGGGGGAGGGGCTGGTGGGGGGAGAGAGAGAGGGGAGGGGCTGGTGGGGGGAGAGAGAGAGGGGAGGGGCTGCGGGAGAGAGGGAAGGGGGAGGGGTTGGGGGGAGAGAGAGGGGAGGGGCTGGGGTGGAGAGAGAGAGAGAGGGGGAGGGGTCTGGGGAGAGAGAGAGGGGAGAGGCTGTGGCGAGCGAGGGGTGGGGATGGGGAGAGTGAGAGGTGGGGCTGGAGAGCGTGACGGGTGGGGCTGGGGAAATTGTGGGGGTGGGGCGGGAAAAAGAGCGAGAAGGGAGGGGCTGGGGAGAGAGAGAGAGAAGGGAGGGGCTGGGGAGAGAGAGGAGGGTAGGGACTGGGGAGAGGGGAGGGGCTGGGGAGAGAGAGGGGAGGGGCTGGGGAGAGGGAGGGGAAGGGAGGGGCTGGGGAGAAAGAGGGGAGGGGATGGGGAGAGAGAGAGGGGAGGGCCTGGGGTGAGACAGAGAGGGAAGGGGCTGGGGAGAGAGAGAGAGGGGAAGGGGCTGGGGAGAGAGAGAGAGAGGGACGGGGCTGGGGAAAGAGAGAGAGGGACGGGGCTGGGGAAAGAGAGAGAGTGAATGAGCTGGGGATAGAGAAAGGGAAGGGGCTGGGGAAAAAGAGAGAGGCAAGAGGTTTGGGGAGAGAGAGCGAAGGGGCTGGGGTGAGAGAGAGAGGGAAGGGGCTGGGGAGAGAGAGAGGGAAGGGGCTGGGGGGGAGAGAGAGAGAGAGAGGGGGAAGGGGCTGGGTGGAGAGGAAGAGAGAGGGAAGGGGCTGAGGGAGAGAGAGAGAGAGAGAGGGAAGGGGCTGGGGAGAGAGAGAGGGAAGGGGCTGGGGAGGAGAGAGAGGGGGAGGGGCTGGTGAGAGAGAGAGGGAAGGGGCTGGGGGGACAGAGAGATAGAGAGGGAAGGGGCTGGGGTTGGAGAGAGAGAGGGGAGGGGCTGGGAACAGAGAGAGAGGGAAAGGGCTGGGAAGAGAGAGAGGGAGGGAAGGGGTTTGGGTGAGAGAGAAGGAAGGGGCTGGGGGGACAGAGAGAGAGAGAGGGAACGGGCTGGGGTTGGAGAGAGAGAGGGGAGGGGCTGGGAAGAGAGAGAGGGAAAGGGCTGGGGAGGGAGAGAGGGGAGGGGCTGGGCAGAAAGAGAGGGGAGGGGCTGAGAGAGAGAGAGAGGAGAGGGGCTGGGGAGAGAGAGAGTGGGGAGGGCTGGGAGAGAGAGAGTGGGGAGGGGCTGGGGAGAGAGAGAGGAGAGGGGCTGGGGAGAGAGAGAGAGAGGGGAGGGGCTGTGGAGAGAGAGGATGGAAGGTGCTGGGGAGAGAGAGGGAAGGGGCTGGTGAGAGAGAGGGAACGGGGCTGGGGAGAGAGAGGGAAGGGGCTGGGGAAAGAGAGAGGGAAGAGGTTGGGGGAGAGTGAGAGGGAAAAAGCTGGGGGACAGAGAGAGAGAGGGAAGGGGCTGGGGAGAGAGAGTGAGGGAAGGGAGTGGGGGAGAGAGAGGGATGGGGCTGGGGGGAGAGAGATAGAGAGAGGGAAGGGGGCTGGGGTTGGAGAGAGTGAGGGGAGGGGCTGGGAAGAGAGAGAGGGGAAGGGCTGGGTAGAAAGAGAGTGGAGGGGCTGGGAGGAGAGAGAGAGGAGAGGGCTGGGGAGAGGGAAAGAGGGGAGGGGCTTGGGAGCGAGAGAGGAGAGGGGCTGGGGGAGAGGGAGAGAGGTGTGGGGCAGCGGAGAGAGAGGTAGCTGCTCGGGAGAGAGAGGGGAGTGGCTGGGGGAGAGAGAGGGGTGGGCCAGGGAGAGTGAGGTGAGTGGCTGGGGAGATTGAGGAGACAGGCTGGGGTGAGAGAGTGGGAAGGGGCTGATGGGAAAGAGAGAGAGAGAGGAGAGGGGCTGGGGAAGGAGGGCGGGAGATAGGGAAGGGGCAGGGGGCAGAGAGAGAGAGGGAAGGGGCTGGTGGGAGAGAGTGGGAAGGGGGTTGGGGGGAGAGAGAAATAGGGAAAAGCCTGGGGGGAGAGAGAAAGAGGGGAGGGCAGGGGCTGGGGGGTGAGAGAGAGCGAAGGGGCTGGGGGGTGACAGAGACAGGGGAGGGGCTGGGGAGAGGGAGAGAGAGAGAGGGGGAGGGTCTGGGGAGAGAGAGAGGGGAAGGGGCTGATGAGAGAGAGGGGCTGGGCTGGGGAGAGGGAGGGGAGGGGCTGGGTAGAGAGAGGGTAGGGGCTAGGGAGAGAGGGGTGGGGCTGGGGAAAGAGTGGGGTGGGGCTGGGGAGAGAGAGTGTAGGGGCTGGGGTGGGAGAGAGAGAGGGGGGAGGGGCAGGGAGAGAGTGGGAGGGGCAGGGGAGAGAGAGTGGAGGGGCTGCGGAGAGAGAGCAGAGGATCTGGGGAGGGAGTGAGAGAGGGATGGGAGGGGCTGGTGAGAGTGAGAGTGGCGGTGCTGTGGCGATTGAGGGGTGAGGCTGGGAAGAGTGAATGATGGCGGTGTGGCTGGGGAGAGTTAGGGGTGGGGGTGGGGGTGGGGGTGGGGGTGGGGCACGGGAGAGTGAGGGGTGCGGCTGAGGAGAGAGAGAGAAATGAGTGGGGCTGGGAGAGAGCGAGAGTGAGGCGTGGGGCTGGGGGAGAGAGAGAGAGGGACGGGGCTGGGGGCAGAGAGAGAGAGGGAAGGTGCTGGGGAGAGAGAGAGGAAAGGGGCTGGTGAGAGATAGCGAGGGAATGGGCTGGGGGCAGAGAGAGAGAGGGAAGGGGCTGGGGAGAGAGAGAGGGAAGAGGTTGGGAGAGAGAGAGAGAGAAAGGGCTGGGGGCAGAGAGAGAGAGGGATGGGACTGGGGAGAGAGAGGGAGGGAAGGGAGTGGGGAGAGAGAGAGGGATGGGGCGTGGGGGGAGAGAGAGAAAGAGAGAGGGAAGGTGCTGGGGAGAGAGAGAGGGAAGTGGCTGGTGAGAGATAGAGAGGGAACGGGCTGGGGAGAGAGAGAGAGGGAAGGGGCAGGGGAAAGAGAGAGGGAAGAGGTTGGGGGGAGAGTGAGATAGAAAGAGCTGGGGGCAGAGAGAGAGAGGGAAGGGGCTGGGGAGAGAGAGTGATCGTGCTGGGGGGGAGAGAGATAGAGAGAGGGAAGGGGCTGGGGTTGGAGAGAGTGAGGGCAGGGGCTGGGAAGAGAGAGAGGAAAGGGCTGGGGAGAGAGAGAGAGGGGAGGGGGCTGGGTAGAAGAGAGTGGAGGGGCTGGGAGAGAGAGAGGAGAGGGCTGGGGAGAGGGAGAGGGGGAGGGGCTTGGGGAGCAAGAGAGGAGAGGGGCTGGAGAGAGAGAGAGGTGAGGGCAGCGGAGAGAGAGGTTGCTGCTGGGGAGAGAGAGAGGGGAGTGTGGCGGAGGAGAGAGAGAGGGGAGGGGCTGGTGAGGGATAGAGACGGAACGGGCTGGGGAGAGAGAGAGAGGGGGAAGGGGCTGGGGAAAGAGAGAGGGAAGAGGGTGGGGGGAGAGAGAGGGAAAGGGCTGGGGGCAGAGAGAGAGAGGGAAGGGGCTGGGGAGAGAGAAAGGGAAGAGGTTGGGGAGAGAGAGACGGAAAGGGCTGGGTGCAGAGAGAGAGGGAAGGGGCTGGGGAGAGAGAGAGGGAAGCGGCTGCTGGGGAGAGAGAGAGAGGGAAGGGAGTGGGGAGAGAGAGAGGGATGAGGCTGGGAGGAGACAGAGAGAGAGAGAGGGAAGGGGCTGGTGAGAGATAGAGAGGGAACGGGCTGGGGAGAGAGAGAGAGGGAAGTGGCTGGGGGAAAGAGAGAGGGAAGAGGTTGGGGGAGAGTGAGAGGGAAAGAGCTGGGGGCAGAGAGGAGAGAGGGAAGGGGCTGGGGAGAGCGGAGAGGGAAGTGGCTGGGGAGAGAGAGTGAGGCAAGGGAGTGGGGAGAGAGAGGGATGGGGCTGGCGGAGAGAGATAGAGAGAGGGAAGGGGCTGGGGTTGGAGAGAGTGAGGGGAGGGGCTGGGAAGAGAGTGAGGGGAGGGGGCTGGGAAGAGAGAGAGGGGAGGGGCTGGGAAGAGAGAGAGGGGAAGGGCTGGGGCGAAGAGAAGGGGGAGGGGCTGGGGAGAGAGAGAGAGGGGAGGGGCTGGGTAGAAAGAGAGTGGAGGGGCTGGGAGAGAGAGAGGAGAGGGCTGGGGAGAGGGAGAGGTGAGGGGCAGCGGAGAGAGAGGTTGCTGCTGGGGAGAGAGAGAGGTGAGTGGCGGTGGAGAGAGAGGGAAGGGGCTGGTGAGAGATAGAGACGGACGGGCTGGGGAGAGAGAGAGAGAGAGAGAAGGGGCTGGGGAAAGAGAGAGGGAAGAGGGTGGGGGAGAGAGAGAGTGAAAGGGCTCGGGGCAGAGAGAGAGAGGGAAGGGGCTGGGGGAGAGAGAGAGGGAGATGTTGGGGGAGAGAGAGAGGGAAAGGTCTGGGGGCAGAGAGAGAGAGGGGAAGGGGCTGGGGAGAGAGAGAGGGAAGCGGCTGCTGGGGAGAGAGAGAGGGAAGGGAGTGGGGAGAGAGAGAGGGAAGGGGCTGGTGAGAGATAGAGAGGAAACGTGCTGGGGAGAGAGAGAGAGGGGAAGGGGCTGGGGAAAGAGAG
>JANJGN010002423.1:0-71703 GCA_026770705.1 Isurus oxyrinchus
CCACCCAACTCTCATACTCACTCTCTCCCTATCTTGCACAGTCATACTCTCTATCTTTCTCTCTCACACACTTTCTCTCTTTCCCTGTCTCACACTCTCACATCACGCTCTCTCCCTCTCGCTCTCACTCTCCCTTCCTCTCCCACTCACGCTCCGTTCCTCTCGCACTCACTCTCCATCTCTCTCGCACTCACTCTCCCACCCTCTCGCACTCACTCTCCCTTCCTTTCGCACTCACTCTCCATCCCTCTCGCACTCACTCTCTTTCCCTCTCGCACTCACTGTCTCTCCCTCTCACTCTCCATCCCTCTCGCACTCACTCTCTTTCCCTCTCGCACTCACTCGGCCTCACTCTCGCACTTACTCTGCCTCTCTCTCGCACTCACTCTCCACCCAACTCTCACACTCACTCTCTCTCCCTATCTTGCACAGTCATACTCTCCATCTTTCTCTCTCACACACTGTCTCTCTTTCCCTGTCTCACACTCTCACATCACACTCTCTCCCTCTCGCTCTCACTCTCCCTCCCTCTCGCACTCTCTCTCCCACACGCTCGCACTCACTCTCCCCGCTCTCACACTCACTCTTCCCGCTCTCGCACTCACTGTCTTTCCCTCTCACTCACTCTCTTTCCCTCTCGCACTCACTCTGCCTCACTCTCACACTGTATCTCCCTTCCTCTTGCATTCACTCTCCCTTCCTTTCGCACTCACGCTCCCTCTCTCTCGCACTCACTCTCCCTCCCTCTCACACTCACTCTCCCTCCCTCTCGCACTCACTCTACCTCCCTATCCCTCACTCACTCTCCCACCCTCTCGCACTCACTCTCCCACCCTCTCAGTCTCCCCGCTGTCACACTCACTCTCCCTCCCTCTTGCACTCACTCTCCCTTCCTTTCGCACTCACTCTCCCTCCCTCTCGCACTCACTCTCTCTCCCTCTCACTCTCCCCGCTCTCACACTCACTCTCCCTCCCTCTTGCACTCACCTTCTTTCCCTCTCGCACTCACTCTGCCTCTCTCGTGCCATCATTCTCCACCCAACTCTCACACTCACTCGCTCTCCCTCTCTCGCACTCACTCTCTCCCTATCTCGCACAGTCATAGTCTCTATCTTTCTCTCTCACACACTGTTTCTCTTTCCCTGTCTCACACTCTCACATCATACTCTCTGCCCCTCGCACTCACTCTCCCTCCCTGTCGCAGTCACTCTCTCTCCCTCCTGCACTCACTCTCCCTTCCTCTCGCGCTCACTCTGCCTTCCTCTCACACTCACTCTCCCTTTCTCTCACACTCACTCCCCATGCCTCTCGCACTCACTCTGCCACCCTCTCGCAATCACTCTCCCTCCCACTCGCTCTCACTCACCACCCTCTCGCACTCACTCTCTCTCCCTATCTCACACCGTCACACTCTCTATCTTTCTCTTTCACACACTGACTCTCTCTCCCTGTCTCACACTCTCACATTATACTCTCTCCCTGTCGCACTCACTTTATCTCCCTTTTGCACTCACTCTCCCTTCCTCTCGCACTCACTCTCCCTTCCTCTCACACTCACTCTCCTTTCCTCTCACACTCACTCTCCATTCCTCTCGCACTCACTCTGCCACCCTCTCGCAATCACTCTGCCTCCCTCTCGCTCTCACTCTCCCTCCCTCTCGCACTCACTCTCTCTCCCTATCTCGCACCGTCAGACTCTCTATCTTTCTCTCTCACCCACTGACTCTCTCCCTGTCTCACACTCTCACATTATACTCTCTCCCTGTCGCACTCACTTTCTCTCCCTCTTGCACTCACTCTCCCTCCCTCTCGCACCCACTCTCCCTTCCTCTCGCACCCGCTCTCCCTTCCTCTCGCACTCACTCTCCCTTCCTCTCACACACTCTCCCTTCCTCTCGCACTCAGTCTCCCTCCCTCTCTCGCGCTCACTCTCTCTCCCTATCTCGCACCGTCACACTATCTTTCTCTCTCACACACTGACTCTCTCTCCCTGTCTCACACTCTCACATTATACTCTCTCCCTGTCGCACTCACTCTCTCTCCCTCTTGCGCTCACTCTCCCACCCGCTCGCACTCACTCTCCCCGCTCTCGCACTCACTCTCCCCGCACTCGCACTCACTGTCTTTCCCTCTCTCACTCACTCTCTTTCCCTCTCGCACTCACTCTGCCTCACTCTCGCACTCATTCTGCCTCTCTCTCGCATTCACTGTCCCCCCAACTCTCACACTCACTCTCTCTCCCTCTCTCGCACTCACTCTCTCCCTATCTCGCACAGTCACACTCTCTATTTTTCTCTCTCACACTGACTCACTCTCCCTTTCTCACACTCTCACATTATACTCTCTCCCTGTCGCAGTCACTATCTCTCCCTCTTGCACTCACTCTGCCTCCCTCTCGCACTCACACTCCCTCCCTCTCACTCTCCCCACTCTTGCACTCACTGTCTTTTCCTCTCGCATTCAATGTCTTTCCCTCTCGCACTCACTCTGCCTCACTCTCGCACTCACTCTGCCTCTCCCTCGCACTCACTCTCCACCCAACTCTCACACTCACTCTCTCTCCCTCTCTTGCACTCACTCTCTCCCTATCTTGCACAGTCATACTCTCTATCTTTCTCTCTCACACACTGTCTCTCTTTCCCTGTCTCACACTCTCACATCACACACTCTCCCTCTCGCACTCACTCTCCCCGCTCTCGCACTCACTCTCCCCGCTCTCGCACTCACTGTCTTTCCCTATCGCACTCACTCTCCCACCCTCTCAGTCTCCCCGCTGTTGCACTCACTCTGCCTCTCTCTCGCACTCCCTCTCCCCCCCATCTCTCACACTCATTCTCTCTCCCTCTCTCGCACTCATTCTCTCCCCATCTTGCACAGTCACACTCTATTTTTCTCTCTCACACTGACTCACTCTCCCCTTTTCACACTCTCACATTATACTCTCTCCCTCTCGCACTCACTCTCTCTCCCTCTTGCACTCACTCTCCCTCCCTCTCACACTCACTCTCCCTTCCTCTTGCGCTCACTCTCCCTCCCGCTTGCACTCACTCTCCCTTGCTCTCGCACTCACTCTCCCACCCTCTCGCACTAACTCTCTCTCCCTATCTCACACTGTCGCACTCTCTATCTTTCTCTCTCACACACTGACTCTCTCTCCCTGTCTCACACTCTCACATTATACTCTCTCCCTGTCGCAGTCACTCTCTCTCCCTCTTGAACTCACTCTCCCTACCTCTCGCACCCACTCTCCCTTCCACTCGCACTCACTCTCCGTTCCTCTCATACTCACTCTCACTTCCACTCGCACTCACACACCCTTCCTCTCGCACTCACTCTCCCTGCCTCTCGCACTCACTCTGCCTCCCTCTCGCTCTCACTCTCCCACCCTCTCGCACTAACTCTCTCTCCCTATCTCACACTGTCGCACTCTCTATCTTTCTCTCTCACACACTGACTCTCTCTCCCTGTCTCACACTCTCACATTATACTCTCTCCCTGTCGCAGTCACTCTCTCTCCCTCTTGAACTCACTCTCCCTCCCTCTCGCACCCACTCTCCCTCCCACTCGCTCTCACTCTCTCTCCCACTCGCTCTCATTCTCCCTCCCTCTTGCACACTCTCTCCCACCCTCTCGCACTCACTCTCCCTTCCTCTCGCACTCACTCTCCCTCCCTCTCGCACTCACTCTCCATCCCTCTCGCACTCACTCTCCCACCCTCTCGCACGCACTCTCCCTTCCTCTTGCAGTCTCTCTCCCTTCCTCTCGCACTCACTCTCCCGCTCGCACTCATCTCCCTCCCTCTTGCACTCATCTCCCTCACTCTCGCACTCACTCTCCCTCCCTCTCGTACTCACTCTCCCTCCTTCTCACACTCACTCTAGCTCCCTCTCGCACTCACTCTCCCGCCCTCTTGCACTCACTCTCCCTTCCTTTCACACTCACTCACCCCCCCTCGCACTCACTCTCTCTCCCTCTTCCCGGTCTCGCACTCACTCTACCTTCCTTCGCACTCACTCTCCATCCCTCTCGCACTCACTGTCCTACCCTCTCGCACTCACTCTCCCTTCCTCTCGCACTCTCTCTCCCACCCTCTCGCACTCACTCTCCCTCTCGCACTCATCTCCCTCCCTCTCGCACTCATCTCCCTCCGTCTCGCACTCACTCTCCCACCCTCTCGTACTCACTCTCCCTCCCTCTCGCACTCACTCTAGCACCCTCTCGCACTAACTCTCCCGCCCTCTTGCACTCACTCTCTCTTCCTTTCGCACTCACTCTCCCTCCCTCTCGCACTCACTCTCTCTCCCTCTGACTCTCCCCGCTCTCGCACTCAATCTCCCTCCCTCTCGCACTCACTCTCTTTCCCTCTCGCACTCACTCTGCCTCACTCTCGCCCCAACTCTCACACTCACTCTCTCTCCCTCTCTCGCACTCACTCTCTCCCTATCTTGCACAATCATACTCTCTATCTTTCTCTCTCACATGCTGTCTCTCTTTCCCTGTCTCACACTCTCACATCACACTCTCTCCCTCTCGCTCACACTCTCCCTCCCTCTTGCACTCACTCTCCCACCCTCTCGCAGTCACTCTCACTTCCTCTCGCACTCACTCTCCCTCCCTCTCGCACTCACTCTCCCACCCTCTTGCACTCACTCTCCCACCCTCTTGCACTCACTCTCCCTTCCTCTCATACTCCGTCTCCGTCCCACTCTCGCACTCACTCTCTCTCCTTATCTCGCACCGTCACACTATCTATCTTTCTCTCTCACACACTGACTCTCTCTCCCTGTCTCACACTCTCACATTATACTCTCTCCCTGTCGCACTCACTCTCTCTCCCTCTTGCGCTCACTCTCCCACCTGCTCGCACTCACTCTCCCCGCTCTCGCACTCACTCTCCCCGCTCTCGCACTCACTGTCTTTCCCTCTCACACTCACTCTCTTTCCCTCTCGCACTCACTCTGCCTCACTCTCGCACTCATTCTGCCTCTCTCTCGCATTCACTGTCCCCCCATCTCTCACACTCACTCTCTCTCCCTCTCTCGCACTCACTCTCTCCCTATCTCGCACAGTCACACTCTCTAATTTTCTCTCTCACACTGACTCACTCTCCCCTTCTCACACTCTCACATTATACTCTCTCCCTGTCGCAGTCACTATCTCTCCCTCTTGCACTCACTCAGCCTCCCTCTCGCTCTCACTCTCCCTCCCTCTCGCACTCACTCTCTCTCCCTCTCGCACTCACTCTCCCTCCCTCTCGCACTCACTCTCCCTCCCTCTCGCACTCACTCTCCCTCCCTCTCGCACTCACTCTCCCTCCCTCTCGCACTCACTCTCGCTCTCGCACTCACTCTCCCTCTCGCACTCACTCTCCCTCCCACTCACACTCAATCTCCGTCCCTCTCTCACACTCACTGTCCCTCCCTCTCGAACTCACTCTCCCTCCCTCTCACACTCACTCTCTCTCCCTCTCGCACTCACTCTCTCTCCCTCTCGCACTCACTCTCCCTCCCTCTCGCACTCACTCTCCCTCTCGCACTCACTCTCCCTCTCGCACTCACTCTCCCTTCCTCTTGCGCACACTTTCCCTCCCGCTTGCACTCACTCTCCCTTCCTCTCGCACTCACTCTCCCACCCTCTCGCACTCACTCGCTCTCCCTATCTCGCACCGTCACAATCTCTATCTTTCTCTCTCACACACTGACTCTCTTTCCCTGTCTCACACTCTCACATTATACTCTCTCCCTGTCGCAGTCACTCTCTCTCCCTCTTGCACTCACTCTCCCTCTCTCTCACACTCACTCTCCCTCCTTCTCGCGCTCACTTTCCCACCTCTCGGACTCACTCTCCCACCCTCTCGCACTCACTCTCCCACCCTCTCGCACTCACTCTCTCTCCCTCTCGCACTCACTCTCCCTCCCTCTCGCACTCACTCTCCCACCCTCTCACACACACTCTCCCTCCTCTCGCACTCACTCTCCCCCCCTCGCAGTCAGTCTCTTTTCCTCTCGCACTCACTCTGCCTCACTCTCGCACTCACTCTGCCTCTCTCTCGCACTCACTCTCTCCCATCTATCTTTCTCTCTCCCACACTGACTCTCTCTACCTGTCTCTACACTCTCATATCATACTCTCTCCCTCTCGCACTCACTCTTTCTGTCTCGCACTCACTCTCCCACACTCTCGCACTCAATCTCCCTCCTTCTCGCAATCAATCCCCCTTGCTCTCGCACTCACTCTCCCCCTCTCTCGCACTCACTCTCCCTCCCTCTCACTCTACCCGCTCTTGCACTCACTCTCCCTGCCTCTCGTACTCACTCTCTTTCCCTCTCGCACTCACTCTCCATCACTCTCACACTCACTCTGCCACTCTCTCGCACTCACTCTCCACCCATCTCTCACAGTCACTCTCTCTCCCTCTCTCGCACTCACTCTCTCCCTATCTCGCACAGTCACACTCTCTATTTTTCTCTCTCACACTGACTCACTCTCCCCTTCTCACACTCTCACATTATACTCTCTCCCTGTCGCAGTCACTATCTCTCCCTCTTGCACTCACTCAGCCTCCCTCTCGCTCTCACTCTCCCTCCCTCTCGCACTCACTCTCTCTCCCTCTCGCACTCACTCTCCCTCCCTCTCGCACTCACTCTCCCTCCCTCTCGCACTCACTCTCCCTCCCTCTCGCACTCACTCTCCCTCCCTCTCGCACTCACTCTCCCTCTCGCACTCACTCTCCCTCTCGCACTCACTCTCCCTCCCACTCACACTCAATCTCCGTCCCTCTCTCACACTCACTGTCCCTCCCTCTCGAACTCACTCTCCCTCCCTCTCACACTCACTCTCTCTCCCTCTCGCACTCACTCTCTCTCCCTCTCGCACTCACTCTCCCTCCCTCTCGCACTCACTCTCCCTCCCTCTCGCACTCACTCTCGCTCTCGCACTCACTCTCCCTCTCGCACTCACTCTCCCTCCCACTCACACTCAATCTCCGTCCCTCTCTCGCACTCACTGTCCCTCCCTCTCGCACTCACTCTCCCTCCCTCTCACACTCACTCTCCCTCCCTCTCTCGCACTCACTCTACCTCCCTATCACGCACTCACTCTCCCACCCTCTCACACTCACTCTCCCACCCTCTCAGTCTCCCAGCTCTCGCACTCACTCTCCTTCCCTCTCGCACTCACTGTCTTTCCCTCTCGCACTCACTGTCTTTCCCTCTCGCACTCACTCTTGCCTCACTCTCGCACTCACTCTCCACCCAACTCTCACACTCACTCGCTCTCCCTATCTCGCACAGTCATAGTCTCTATCTTTCTCTCTGACACACTGTCTCTCTTTCCCTGTCTCACACACTCACATCATACTCTCTCCCTCTCGCATTCACTCTCCCTCCCTCTCGCACTCACTCTCCCTCCCTCTCGTAATCACTCTCCCTCCCTCTTGCACTCACTCTCACTCCCTACCTCGCACCGTCACACTCTCTGTCTTTCTCTCTCACACACTGATTCTCTCTCCCTGTCTCACACTCTCACATTATACTCTCTCCCTGTCGCACTCGCTCTCTCTCCCTCTTGCACTCAGTCTCCTCCCTCTCTCACCCACCCTCCCTTCCTCTCGCACTCACTCTCCCTTCCTCTCACACACTCTCCCTTCCTCTCGCACTCACTCTCCTTCTCTCTCGCACTCACTCTCCCTCCTTCTCGCACTCACTTTCCCACCTCTCGGACTCACTCTGACTCTCTCTCGCACTCACTCTCCCACCCTCTCGCACTCACGCTCCCTCCCTCTCGCACTCACTCTCCCTGCCTCTCGCACTCACTTTCCCTCCCTCTCGCACTCAATCTCCCTCCCTCTCGCACTCACTCTCCCTCCCTCTCGCACTCACTCTCCCTTCCTCTTGCGCACACTCTCCCTCCCGCTTGCACTCACTCTCCCTTCCTCTCGCACTCACTCTCCCACCCTCTCGCACTCACTCTCTCACCCTCTCTCGCAATCACTCTCCCTTCCTCTCGCCTCTCTCTCCCTCTCTCGCACTCACTCTCTCTCCCTATCTCGCACTGTCACACTCTCTATCTTTCTCTCTCACACAGTGACTCTCTCTCCCTGTATCACACTCTCACATTATACTCTCTCCCTGTCGCAGTCACTCTCTCTCCCTCTTGCACTCACTCTCCCTCCCTCTCGCACCCACTCTCCCTTCCTCTCGCACTCACTCTCCCTTCCTCTCACACTCACTCTCCCTTCCTCTCGCACTCAGTCTCCTTTCCTCCTGCACTCACTCTCCCTCCCTCTCGCACTCACTCTCTTTCCCTATCTTGCACCGTCTCACTCTCTATCTTTCTCTCTCACACAGTGACTCTCTCTCCCTGTCTCACACTCTCAATCTCTCTCCCTCTCGCACTCACTCTCCCACCCTCTCTCACTCACTCTACCTCCCTCTAGCAGTCACTGTCCCTCTCTCTTGCACTCACTCTCCCACCCTCGTTCACTCACTCTCCCACCCTCTCCCTCCCTCTCGCACTCTCTCTCCCTCCCTCTCGCACTCACTCTCCCTCCCACTCGCACTCACCCTCCCTCCCTCTCGCACTCACTCTCCCTCCCTCTCGCACTCACTCTCCCTCCCTCTCGCACTCACTCTCGCTCTCGCACTCACTCTCCCTCTCGCACTCACTCTCCCTCCCACTCACACTCAATCTCCGTCCCTCTCTCGCACTCACTGTCCCTCCCTCTCGCACTCACTCTACCTCCCTATCACGCACTCACTCTCCCACCCTCTCGCACTCACTCTCCCACCCTCTCAGTCTCCCCGCTCTCGCTCTCACTCTCCCTCCCTCTCACACTCACTGTCTTTTCCTCTCGCACTCAATGTCGTTCCCTCTCGCACTCACTCTGCCTCACTCTCGCACGCACTCTGCCTCTCTCTCGCACTCACTCTCCACCCAACTCTCACACTCACTCACTCTCCTTCTCTCCCACTCACTCTCTCCCTATCTCGCACAGTCACACTCTCTATCTTTCTCTCTCACACACTGACTCTCTCTCCCTGTCTCACACTCACACATCATACTCTCTCCCTCTCTCACTCACTCTCCCTCCCTCTCGCACTCACTCTCCCTCCCACTCACACTCAATCTCCGTCCCTCTCTCGCACTCACTGTCCCTCCCTCTCGCACTCACTCTCCCTCCCTCTCACACTCACTCTCCCTCCCTCTCTCGCACTCACTCTACCTCCCTATCACGCACTCACTCTCCCACCCTCTCACACTCACTCTCCCACCCTCTCAGTCTCCCAGCTCTCGCACTCACTCTCCTTCCCTCTCGCACTCACTGTCTTTCCCTCTCGCACTCACTGTCTTTCCCTCTCGCACTCACTCTTGCCTCACTCTCGCACTCACTCTCCACCCAACTCTCACACTCACTCGCTCTCCCTATCTCGCACAGTCATAGTCTCTATCTTTCTCTCTCACACACTGTCTCTCTTTCCCTGTCTCACACTCTCACATCATACTCTCTCCCTCTCGCATTCACTCTCCCTCCCTCTCGCACTCACTCTCCCTCCCTCTCGTACTCACTCTCCCTCCCTCTTGCACTCACTCTCACTCCCTACCTCGCACCGTCACACTCTCTGTCTTTCTCTCTCACACACTGATTCTCTCTCCCTGTCTCACACTCTCACATTATACTCTCTCCCTGTCGCACTCGCTCTCTCTCCCTCTTGCACTCAGTCTCCTCCCTCTCTCACCCACCCTCCCTTCCTCTCGCACTCACTCTCCCTTCCTCTCACACACTCTCCCTTCCTCTCGCACTCACTCTCCTTCTCTCTCGCACTCACTCTCCCTCCTTCTCGCACTCACTTTCCCACCTCTCGGACTCACTCTGACTCTCTCTCGCACTCACTCTCCCACCCTCTCGCACTCACGCTCCCTCCCTCTCGCACTCACTCTCCCTGCCTCTCGCACTCACTTTCCCTCCCTCTCGCACTCAATCTCCCTCCCTCTCGCACTCACCCTCCCTCCCTCTCGCACTCACTCTCCCTTCCTCTTGCGCACACTCTCCCTCCCGCTTGCACTCACTCTCCCTTCCTCTCGCACTCACTCTCCCACCCTCTCGCACTCACTCTCTCACCCTCTCTCGCAATCACTCTCCCTTCCTCTCGCACTCTCTCTCCCTCTCTCGCACTCACTCTCTCTCCCTATCTCGCACTGTCACACTCTCTATCTTTCTCTCTCACACAGTGACTCTCTCTCCCTGTATCACACTCTCACATTATACTCTCTCCCTGTCGCAGTCACTCTCTCTCCCTCTTGCACTCACTCTCCCTCACTCTCGCACCCACTCTCCCTTCCTCTCGCACTCACTCTCCCTTCCTCTC
Organism: Isurus oxyrinchus; assembly: GCA_026770705.1. Taxonomy (NCBI): domain Eukaryota; kingdom Metazoa; phylum Chordata; class Chondrichthyes; order Lamniformes; family Lamnidae; genus Isurus; species Isurus oxyrinchus. Next base: position 10,368 of record JANJGN010002423.1, read on the forward strand.
ACACTCACTCTCCCTTCCTCTCGCACTCAGTCTCCTTTCCTCCTGCACTCACTCTCCCTGCCTCTCGCATCACTCTGCCGCCCTCTCGCTCTCACTCTCCCTCCCTCTCGCCCTCACTCTCTTTCCCTATCTTGCACCGTCACACTCTCTATCTTTCTCTCTCACACAGTGACTCTCTCTCCCTGTCTCACACTCTCAATCTCTCTCCCTCTCGCACTCACTCTCCCACCCTCTCTCACTCACTCTACCTCCCTCTAGCAGTCACTGTCCCTCTCTCTTGCACTCACTCTCCCACCCTCGTTCACTCACTCTCCCACCCTCTCCCTCCCTCTCGCACTCTCTCTCCCTCCCTCTCGCACACACTCTCCCTCCCACTCGCACTCACCCTCCCTCCCTCTCGCACTCACTCTCCCTCCCTCTCGCACTCACTCTCCCTCCCTCTCGCACTCACTCTCGCTCTCGCACTCACTCTCCCTCTCGCACTCACTCTCCCTCCCACTCACACTCAATCTCCGTCCCTCTCTCGCACTCACTGTCCCTCCCTCTCGCACTCACTCTACCTCCCTATCACGCACTCACTCTCCCACCCTCTCGCACTCACTCTCCCACCCTCTCAGTCTCCCCGCTCTCGCTCTCACTCTCCCTCCCTCTCACACTCACTGTCTTTTCCTCTCGCACTCAATGTCGTTCCCTCTCGCACTCACTCTGCCTCACTCTCGCACGCACTCTGCCTCTCTCTCGCACTCACTCTCCACCCAACTCTCACACTCACTCACTCTCCTTCTCTCCCACTCACTCTCTCCCTATCTCGCACAGTCACACTCTCTATCTTTCTCTCTCACACACTGACTCTCTCTCCCTGTCTCACACTCACACATCATACTCTCTCCCTCTCTCACTCACTCTCCCTCCCTCTCGCACTCACTCTCCCTCCCTCTCGCACTCACTCTTCCTCCCTCTCGCATTCACTCTCCCTCCCACTCGCACTCACTCTCTCTCCCACTCGCTCTCACTCTCCCTCCCTCTCGCACACTCACTCCCACCCTCTCGCACTCACTCTCCCTTCCTCTCGCACTCACTCTCCCTCCCTCTCACACTCACTCTCCATCCCTCTCGCACTCACTCTCCCACCCTCTCGCACGCACTCTCCCTTCTTCTCGCAGTCTCTCTCCCTTCCTCTCGTACTCACACTCCCTCCTTCTCGCACTCTCTCTAGCTCCCTCTCGCACTCACTCTCCCGCCCTCTTGCACTCACTCTCCCTTCCTTTCGCAGTCACTCACCCCCCCTCGCACTCACTCTCTCTCCCTCTCACTCTCCCCACTCTCGCACTCACTCTCCCTTCCTTTGCACTCACTCTCCATCCCTCTCGCACTCACTGTCCTACCCTCTCGCACTCACTCTCCCACCCTCTCGCACTCACTCTCCCTCTCGCACTCATCTCCCTCCCTCTCGCACTCACTCTCCCTCCCTCTCGTACTCACTCTCTCTCCCTCTCGCACTCACTCTCCCTCCCTCTCGCACTAACTCTCCAGCCCTCTTGCACTCACTCTCTCTTCCTTTCGCACTCACTCTCCCTCCCTCTCGCACTCACTCTCTCTCCCTTTCACTCTCCCCGTGCTCGCACTCCATCTCCCTCCCTCTCGCACTCACTCTCTTTCCCTCTCGCACTCACTCTGCCTCACTCTCGCCCCAACTCTCACACTCACTCTCTCTCCCTCTCTCGCACTCACTGTCTCCCTATCTTGCACAATCATACTCTCTATCTTTCTCTCTCACACGTTGTCTCTCTTTCCCTGTCTCACACTCTCACATCAAACTCTCTCCCTCTCGCTCTCACTCCCACTCCCTCTCGCATTCTCTCTCCCACCCTCTCGCACTCACTCTCACTTCCTCTCGCACTCACTCTCACTCCCTCTCGCACTCACTCTCCCACCCTCTCGCACTCACTCTCACTTCCTCTCGTACTCAGTCTCCGTCCCACTCTCGCACTCACTCTCTCTCCTTATCTCGCACCGTCACACTATCTATCTTTCTCTCTCACACACTGACTCTCTCTCCCTGTCTCACACTCTCACATTATACTCTCTCCCTGTCGCACTCACTCTCTCTCCCTCTTGCGCTCACTCTCCCACCTGCTCGCACTCACTCTCCCCGCTCTCGCACTCACTCTCCCCGCTCTCGCACTCACTGTCTTTCCCTCTCACACTCACTCTCTTTCCCTCTCGCACTCACTCTGCCTCACTCTCGCACTCATTCTGCCTCTCTCTCGCATTCACTGTCCCCCCATCTCTCACACTCACTCTCTCTCCCTCTCTCGCACTCACTCTCTCCCTATCTCGCACAGTCACACTCTCTAATTTTCTCTCTCACACTGACTCACTCTCCCCTTCTCACACTCTCACATTATACTCTCTCCCTGTCGCAGTCACTATCTCTCCCTCTTGCACTCACTCGCTCTCCCTCTCTCGCACTCACTCTCTCCCTATCTCGCACAGTCATAGTCTCTATCTTTCTCTCTCACACACTGTCTCTCTTTCCCTGTCTCACACTCTCACATTATACTCTCTCCCTCTCGCACTCAGTCTCCCTCCCTCTCGCACTCACTCTCCTTCCCTCTCGTACTCACTCTCCCTCCCTCTCGCACTCACTCTAGCTCCCTCTCGCACTCACTCTGCCTCACTCTCGCACTCACTCTGCCCCTCTCTCGCACTCTCTCTCCACCCATCTCTCACACTCACTCTCTCTCCATCTCTCGCACTCACTCTCTCCCTATCTCGCACAGTCACACTCTCTACCTTTCTCTCTCACACACTGACTCTCTCTCCCTGTCTCTACACTCTCATATCTTCCTCACTCCCTCCTGCACACACTCTCCTCCCTCTCGCACTCACTCTCCCTCCCTCTCGCACTCACTCTCCCTTCCTTTCGCATTCACTCTCCATCCCTCTCGCACTCTTTCTTTCCCTCTCGCACTCACTCGGCCTCACTCTCGCACTCACTCTCCACCCAACTCTCATACTCACTCTCTCCCTATCTTGCACAGTCATACTCTCTATCTTTCTCTCTCACACACTTTCTCTCTTTCCCTGTCTCACACTCTCACATCACGCTCTCTCCCTCTCGCTCTCACTCTCCCTTCCTCTCCCACTCACGCTCCGTTCCTCTCGCACTCACTCTCCATCTCTCTCGCACTCACTCTCCCACCCTCTCGCACTCACTCTCCCTTCCTTTCGCACTCACTCTCCATCCCTCTCGCACTCACTCTCTTTCCCTCTCGCACTCACTGTCTCTCCCTCTCACTCTCCATCCCTCTCGCACTCACTCTCTTTCCCTCTCGCACTCACTCGGCCTCACTCTCGCACTTACTCTGCCTCTCTCTCGCACTCACTCTCCACCCAACTCTCACACTCACTCTCTCTCCCTATCTTGCACAGTCATACTCTCCATCTTTCTCTCTCACACACTGTCTCTCTTTCCCTGTCTCACACTCTCACATCACACTCTCTCCCTCTCGCTCTCACTCTCCCTCCCTCTCGCACTCTCTCTCCCACACGCTCGCACTCACTCTCCCCGCTCTCACACTCACTCTTCCCGCTCTCGCACTCACTGTCTTTCCCTCTCACTCACTCTCTTTCCCTCTCGCACTCACTCTGCCTCACTCTCACACTGTATCTCCCTTCCTCTTGCATTCACTCTCCCTTCCTTTCGCACTCACGCTCCCTCTCTCTCGCACTCACTCTCCCTCCCTCTCACACTCACTCTCCCTCCCTCTCGCACTCACTCTACCTCCCTATCCCTCACTCACTCTCCCACCCTCTCGCACTCACTCTCCCACCCTCTCAGTCTCCCCGCTGTCACACTCACTCTCCCTCCCTCTTGCACTCACTCTCCCTTCCTTTCGCACTCACTCTCCCTCCCTCTCGCACTCACTCTCTCTCCCTCTCACTCTCCCCGCTCTCACACTCACTCTCCCTCCCTCTTGCACTCACCTTCTTTCCCTCTCGCACTCACTCTGCCTCTCTCGTGCCATCATTCTCCACCCAACTCTCACACTCACTCGCTCTCCCTCTCTCGCACTCACTCTCTCCCTATCTCGCACAGTCATAGTCTCTATCTTTCTCTCTCACACACTGTTTCTCTTTCCCTGTCTCACACTCTCACATCATACTCTCTGCCCCTCGCACTCACTCTCCCTCCCTGTCGCAGTCACTCTCTCTCCCTCCTGCACTCACTCTCCCTTCCTCTCGCGCTCACTCTGCCTTCCTCTCACACTCACTCTCCCTTTCTCTCACACTCACTCCCCATGCCTCTCGCACTCACTCTGCCACCCTCTCGCAATCACTCTCCCTCCCACTCGCTCTCACTCACCACCCTCTCGCACTCACTCTCTCTCCCTATCTCACACCGTCACACTCTCTATCTTTCTCTTTCACACACTGACTCTCTCTCCCTGTCTCACACTCTCACATTATACTCTCTCCCTGTCGCACTCACTTTATCTCCCTTTTGCACTCACTCTCCCTTCCTCTCGCACTCACTCTCCCTTCCTCTCACACTCACTCTCCTTTCCTCTCACACTCACTCTCCATTCCTCTCGCACTCACTCTGCCACCCTCTCGCAATCACTCTGCCTCCCTCTCGCTCTCACTCTCCCTCCCTCTCGCACTCACTCTCTCTCCCTATCTCGCACCGTCAGACTCTCTATCTTTCTCTCTCACCCACTGACTCTCTCCCTGTCTCACACTCTCACATTATACTCTCTCCCTGTCGCACTCACTTTCTCTCCCTCTTGCACTCACTCTCCCTCCCTCTCGCACCCACTCTCCCTTCCTCTCGCACCCGCTCTCCCTTCCTCTCGCACTCACTCTCCCTTCCTCTCACACACTCTCCCTTCCTCTCGCACTCAGTCTCCCTCCCTCTCTCGCGCTCACTCTCTCTCCCTATCTCGCACCGTCACACTATCTTTCTCTCTCACACACTGACTCTCTCTCCCTGTCTCACACTCTCACATTATACTCTCTCCCTGTCGCACTCACTCTCTCTCCCTCTTGCGCTCACTCTCCCACCCGCTCGCACTCACTCTCCCTTCCTCTCGCACTCTCTCTCCCACCCTCTCGCACTCACTCTCCCTCTCGCACTCATCTCCCTCCCTCTCGCACTCATCTCCCTCCGTCTCGCACTCACTCTCCCACCCTCTCGTACTCACTCTCCCTCCCTCTCGCACTCACTCTAGCACCCTCTCGCACTAACTCTCCCGCCCTCTTGCACTCACTCTCTCTTCCTTTCGCACTCACTCTCCCTCCCTCTCGCACTCACTCTCTCTCCCTCTGACTCTCCCCGCTCTCGCACTCAATCTCCCTCCCTCTCGCACTCACTCTCTTTCCCTCTCGCACTCACTCTGCCTCACTCTCGCCCCAACTCTCACACTCACTCTCTCTCCCTCTCTCGCACTCACTCTCTCCCTATCTTGCACAATCATACTCTCTATCTTTCTCTCTCACATGCTGTCTCTCTTTCCCTGTCTCACACTCTCACATCACACTCTCTCCCTCTCGCTCACACTCTCCCTCCCTCTTGCACTCACTCTCCCACCCTCTCGCAGTCACTCTCACTTCCTCTCGCACTCACTCTCCCTCCCTCTCGCACTCACTCTCCCACCCTCTTGCACTCACTCTCCCACCCTCTTGCACTCACTCTCCCTTCCTCTCATACTCCGTCTCCGTCCCACTCTCGCACTCACTCTCTCTCCTTATCTCGCACCGTCACACTATCTATCTTTCTCTCTCACACACTGACTCTCTCTCCCTGTCTCACACTCTCACATTATACTCTCTCCCTGTCGCACTCACTCTCTCTCCCTCTTGCGCTCACTCTCCCACCTGCTCGCACTCACTCTCCCCGCTCTCGCACTCACTCTCCCCGCTCTCGCACTCACTGTCTTTCCCTCTCACACTCACTCTCTTTCCCTCTCGCACTCACTCTGCCTCACTCTCGCACTCATTCTGCCTCTCTCTCGCATTCACTGTCCCCCCATCTCTCACACTCACTCTCTCTCCCTCTCTCGCACTCACTCTCTCCCTATCTCGCACAGTCACACTCTCTAATTTTCTCTCTCACACTGACTCACTCTCCCCTTCTCACACTCTCACATTATACTCTCTCCCTGTCGCAGTCACTATCTCTCCCTCTTGCACTCACTCGCTCTCCCTCTCTCGCACTCACTCTCTCCCTATCTCGCACAGTCATAGTCTCTATCTTTCTCTCTCACACACTGTCTCTCTTTCCCTGTCTCACACTCTCACATTATACTCTCTCCCTCTCGCACTCAGTCTCCCTCCCTCTCGCACTCACTCTCCTTCCCTCTCGTACTCACTCTCCCTCCCTCTCGCACTCACTCTAGCTCCCTCTCGCACTCACTCTGCCTCACTCTCGCACTCACTCTGCCCCTCTCTCGCACTCTCTCTCCACCCATCTCTCACACTCACTCTCTCTCCATCTCTCGCACTCACTCTCTCCCTATCTCGCACAGTCACACTCTCTACCTTTCTCTCTCACACACTGACTCTCTCTCCCTGTCTCTACACTCTCATATCTTCCTCACTCCCTCCTGCACACACTCTCCTCCCTCTCGCACTCACTCTCCCTCCCTCTCGCACTCACTCTCCCTTCCTTTCGCATTCACTCTCCATCCCTCTCGCACTCTTTCTTTCCCTCTCGCACTCACTCGGCCTCACTCTCGCACTCACTCTCCACCCAACTCTCATACTCACTCTCTCCCTATCTTGCACAGTCATACTCTCTATCTTTCTCTCTCACACACTTTCTCTCTTTCCCTGTCTCACACTCTCACATCACGCTCTCTCCCTCTCGCTCTCACTCTCCCTTCCTCTCCCACTCACGCTCCGTTCCTCTCGCACTCACTCTCCATCTCTCTCGCACTCACTCTCCCACCCTCTCGCACTCACTCTCCCTTCCTTTCGCACTCACTCTCCATCCCTCTCGCACTCACTCTCTTTCCCTCTCGCACTCACTGTCTCTCCCTCTCACTCTCCATCCCTCTCGCACTCACTCTCTTTCCCTCTCGCACTCACTCGGCCTCACTCTCGCACTTACTCTGCCTCTCTCTCGCACTCACTCTCCACCCAACTCTCACACTCACTCTCTCTCCCTATCTTGCACAGTCATACTCTCCATCTTTCTCTCTCACACACTGTCTCTCTTTCCCTGTCTCACACTCTCACATCACACTCTCTCCCTCTCGCTCTCACTCTCCCTCCCTCTCGCACTCTCTCTCCCACACGCTCGCACTCACTCTCCCCGCTCTCACACTCACTCTTCCCGCTCTCGCACTCACTGTCTTTCCCTCTCACTCACTCTCTTTCCCTCTCGCACTCACTCTGCCTCACTCTCACACTGTATCTCCCTTCCTCTTGCATTCACTCTCCCTTCCTTTCGCACTCACGCTCCCTCTCTCTCGCACTCACTCTCCCTCCCTCTCACACTCACTCTCCCTCCCTCTCGCACTCACTCTACCTCCCTATCCCTCACTCACTCTCCCACCCTCTCGCACTCACTCTCTCTCCCTCTCACTCTCCCCGCTCTCACACTCACTCTCCCTCCCTCTTGCACTCACCTTCTTTCCCTCTCGCACTCACTCTGCCTCTCTCGTGCCATCATTCTCCACCCAACTCTCACACTCACTCGCTCTCCCTCTCTCGCACTCACTCTCTCCCTATCTCGCACAGTCATAGTCTCTATCTTTCTCTCTCACACACTGTTTCTCTTTCCCTGTCTCACACTCTCACATCATACTCTCTGCCCCTCGCACTCACTCTCCCTCCCTGTCGCAGTCACTCTCTCTCCCTCCTGCACTCACTCTCCCTTCCTCTCGCGCTCACTCTGCCTTCCTCTCACACTCACTCTCCCTTTCTCTCACACTCACTCCCCATGCCTCTCGCACTCACTCTGCCACCCTCTCGCAATCACTCTCCCTCCCACTCGCTCTCACTCACCACCCTCTCGCACTCACTCTCTCTCCCTATCTCACACCGTCACACTCTCTATCTTTCTCTTTCACACACTGACTCTCTCTCCCTGTCTCACACTCTCACATTATACTCTCTCCCTGTCGCACTCACTTTATCTCCCTTTTGCACTCACTCTCCCTTCCTCTCGCACTCACTCTCCCTTCCTCTCACACTCACTCTCCTTTCCTCTCACACTCACTCTCCATTCCTCTCGCACTCACTCTGCCACCCTCTCGCAATCACTCTGCCTCCCTCTCGCTCTCACTCTCCCTCCCTCTCGCACTCACTCTCTCTCCCTATCTCGCACCGTCAGACTCTCTATCTTTCTCTCTCACCCACTGACTCTCTCCCTGTCTCACACTCTCACATTATACTCTCTCCCTGTCGCACTCACTTTCTCTCCCTCTTGCACTCACTCTCCCTCCCTCTCGCACCCACTCTCCCTTCCTCTCGCACCCGCTCTCCCTTCCTCTCGCACTCACTCTCCCTTCCTCTCACACACTCTCCCTTCCTCTCGCACTCAGTCTCCCTCCCTCTCTCGCGCTCACTCTCTCTCCCTATCTCGCACCGTCACACTATCTTTCTCTCTCACACACTGACTCTCTCTCCCTGTCTCACACTCTCACATTATACTCTCTCCCTGTCGCACTCACTCTCTCTCCCTCTTGCGCTCACTCTCCCACCCGCTCGCACTCACTCTCCCCGCTCTCGCACTCACTCTCCCCGCACTCGCACTCACTGTCTTTCCCTCTCTCACTCACTCTCTTTCCCTCTCGCACTCACTCTGCCTCACTCTCGCACTCATTCTGCCTCTCTCTCGCATTCACTGTCCCCCCAACTCTCACACTCACTCTCTCTCCCTCTCTCGCACTCACTCTCTCCCTATCTCGCACAGTCACACTCTCTATTTTTCTCTCTCACACTGACTCACTCTCCCTTTCTCACACTCTCACATTATACTCTCTCCCTGTCGCAGTCACTATCTCTCCCTCTTGCACTCACTCTGCCTCCCTCTCGCACTCACACTCCCTCCCTCTCACTCTCCCCACTCTTGCACTCACTGTCTTTTCCTCTCGCATTCAATGTCTTTCCCTCTCGCACTCACTCTGCCTCACTCTCGCACTCACTCTGCCTCTCCCTCGCACTCACTCTCCACCCAACTCTCACACTCACTCTCTCTCCCTCTCTTGCACTCACTCTCTCCCTATCTTGCACAGTCATACTCTCTATCTTTCTCTCTCACACACTGTCTCTCTTTCCCTGTCTCACACTCTCACATCACACACTCTCCCTCTCGCACTCACTCTCCCCGCTCTCGCACTCACTCTCCCCGCTCTCGCACTCACTGTCTTTCCCTATCGCACTCACTCTCCCACCCTCTCAGTCTCCCCGCTGTTGCACTCACTCTGCCTCTCTCTCGCACTCCCTCTCCCCCCCATCTCTCACACTCATTCTCTCTCCCTCTCTCGCACTCATTCTCTCCCCATCTTGCACAGTCACACTCTATTTTTCTCTCTCACACTGACTCACTCTCCCCTTTTCACACTCTCACATTATACTCTCTCCCTCTCGCACTCACTCTCTCTCCCTCTTGCACTCACTCTCCCTCCCTCTCACACTCACTCTCCCTTCCTCTTGCGCTCACTCTCCCTCCCGCTTGCACTCACTCTCCCTTGCTCTCGCACTCACTCTCCCACCCTCTCGCACTAACTCTCTCTCCCTATCTCACACTGTCGCACTCTCTATCTTTCTCTCTCACACACTGACTCTCTCTCCCTGTCTCACACTCTCACATTATACTCTCTCCCTGTCGCAGTCACTCTCTCTCCCTCTTGAACTCACTCTCCCTACCTCTCGCACCCACTCTCCCTTCCACTCGCACTCACTCTCCGTTCCTCTCATACTCACTCTCACTTCCACTCGCACTCACACACCCTTCCTCTCGCACTCACTCTCCCTGCCTCTCGCACTCACTCTGCCTCCCTCTCGCTCTCACTCTCCCACCCTCTCGCACTAACTCTCTCTCCCTATCTCACACTGTCGCACTCTCTATCTTTCTCTCTCACACACTGACTCTCTCTCCCTGTCTCACACTCTCACATTATACTCTCTCCCTGTCGCAGTCACTCTCTCTCCCTCTTGAACTCACTCTCCCTCCCTCTCGCACCCACTCTCCCTCCCACTCGCTCTCACTCTCTCTCCCACTCGCTCTCATTCTCCCTCCCTCTTGCACACTCTCTCCCACCCTCTCGCACTCACTCTCCCTTCCTCTCGCACTCACTCTCCCTCCCTCTCGCACTCACTCTCCATCCCTCTCGCACTCACTCTCCCACCCTCTCGCACGCACTCTCCCTTCCTCTTGCAGTCTCTCTCCCTTCCTCTCGCACTCACTCTCCCGCTCGCACTCATCTCCCTCCCTCTTGCACTCATCTCCCTCACTCTCGCACTCACTCTCCCTCCCTCTCGTACTCACTCTCCCTCCTTCTCACACTCACTCTAGCTCCCTCTCGCACTCACTCTCCCGCCCTCTTGCACTCACTCTCCCTTCCTTTCACACTCACTCACCCCCCCTCGCACTCACTCTCTCTCCCTCTTCCCGGTCTCGCACTCACTCTACCTTCCTTCGCACTCACTCTCCATCCCTCTCGCACTCACTGTCCTACCCTCTCGCACTCACTCTCCCTTCCTCTCGCACTCTCTCTCCCACCCTCTCGCACTCACTCTCCCTCTCGCACTCATCTCCCTCCCTCTCGCACTCATCTCCCTCCGTCTCGCACTCACTCTCCCACCCTCTCGTACTCACTCTCCCTCCCTCTCGCACTCACTCTAGCACCCTCTCGCACTAACTCTCCCGCCCTCTTGCACTCACTCTCTCTCCCTCTGACTCTCCCCGCTCTCGCACTCAATCTCCCTCCCTCTCGCACTCACTCTCTTTCCCTCTCGCACTCACTCTGCCTCACTCTCGCCCCAACTCTCACACTCACTCTCTCTCCCTCTCTCGCACTCACTCTCTCCCTATCTTGCACAATCATACTCTCTATCTTTCTCTCTCACATGCTGTCTCTCTTTCCCTGTCTCACACTCTCACATCACACTCTCTCCCTCTCGCTCACACTCTCCCTCCCTCTTGCACTCACTCTCCCACCCTCTCGCAGTCACTCTCACTTCCTCTCGCACTCACTCTCCCTCCCTCTCGCACTCACTCTCCCACCCTCTTGCACTCACTCTCCCACCCTCTTGCACTCACTCTCCCTTCCTCTCATACTCCGTCTCCGTCCCACTCTCGCACTCACTCTCTCTCCTTATCTCGCACCGTCACACTATCTATCTTTCTCTCTCACACACTGACTCTCTCTCCCTGTCTCACACTCTCACATTATACTCTCTCCCTGTCGCACTCACTCTCTCTCCCTCTTGCGCTCACTCTCCCACCTGCTCGCACTCACTCTCCCCGCTCTCGCACTCACTCTCCCCGCTCTCGCACTCACTGTCTTTCCCTCTCACACTCACTCTCTTTCCCTCTCGCACTCACTCTGCCTCACTCTCGCACTCATTCTGCCTCTCTCTCGCATTCACTGTCCCCCCATCTCTCACACTCACTCTCTCTCCCTCTCTCGCACTCACTCTCTCCCTATCTCGCACAGTCACACTCTCTAATTTTCTCTCTCACACTGACTCACTCTCCCCTTCTCACACTCTCACATTATACTCTCTCCCTGTCGCAGTCACTATCTCTCCCTCTTGCACTCACTCAGCCTCCCTCTCGCTCTCACTCTCCCTCCCTCTCGCACTCACTCTCTCTCCCTCTCGCACTCACTCTCCCTCCCTCTCGCACTCACTCTCCCTCCCTCTCGCACTCACTCTCCCTCCCTCTCGCACTCACTCTCCCTCCCTCTCGCACTCACTCTCGCTCTCGCACTCACTCTCCCTCTCGCACTCACTCTCCCTCCCACTCACACTCAATCTCCGTCCCTCTCTCACACTCACTGTCCCTCCCTCTCGAACTCACTCTCCCTCCCTCTCACACTCACTCTCTCTCCCTCTCGCACTCACTCTCTCTCCCTCTCGCACTCACTCTCCCTCCCTCTCGCACTCACTCTCCCTCTCGCACTCACTCTCCCTCTCGCACTCACTCTCCCTTCCTCTTGCGCACACTTTCCCTCCCGCTTGCACTCACTCTCCCTTCCTCTCGCACTCACTCTCCCACCCTCTCGCACTCACTCGCTCTCCCTATCTCGCACCGTCACAATCTCTATCTTTCTCTCTCACACACTGACTCTCTTTCCCTGTCTCACACTCTCACATTATACTCTCTCCCTGTCGCAGTCACTCTCTCTCCCTCTTGCACTCACTCTCCCTCTCTCTCACACTCACTCTCCCTCCTTCTCGCGCTCACTTTCCCACCTCTCGGACTCACTCTCCCACCCTCTCGCACTCACTCTCCCACCCTCTCGCACTCACTCTCTCTCCCTCTCGCACTCACTCTCCCTCCCTCTCGCACTCACTCTCCCACCCTCTCACACACACTCTCCCTCCTCTCGCACTCACTCTCCCCCCCTCGCAGTCAGTCTCTTTTCCTCTCGCACTCACTCTGCCTCACTCTCGCACTCACTCTGCCTCTCTCTCGCACTCACTCTCTCCCATCTATCTTTCTCTCTCCCACACTGACTCTCTCTACCTGTCTCTACACTCTCATATCATACTCTCTCCCTCTCGCACTCACTCTTTCTGTCTCGCACTCACTCTCCCACACTCTCGCACTCAATCTCCCTCCTTCTCGCAATCAATCCCCCTTGCTCTCGCACTCACTCTCCCCCTCTCTCGCACTCACTCTCCCTCCCTCTCACTCTACCCGCTCTTGCACTCACTCTCCCTGCCTCTCGTACTCACTCTCTTTCCCTCTCGCACTCACTCTCCATCACTCTCACACTCACTCTGCCACTCTCTCGCACTCACTCTCCACCCATCTCTCACAGTCACTCTCTCTCCCTCTCTCGCACTCACTCTCTCCCTATCTCGCACAGTCACACTCTCTATTTTTCTCTCTCACACTGACTCACTCTCCCCTTCTCACACTCTCACATTATACTCTCTCCCTGTCGCAGTCACTATCTCTCCCTCTTGCACTCACTCAGCCTCCCTCTCGCTCTCACTCTCCCTCCCTCTCGCACTCACTCTCTCTCCCTCTCGCACTCACTCTCCCTCCCTCTCGCACTCACTCTCCCTCCCTCTCGCACTCACTCTCCCTCCCTCTCGCACTCACTCTCCCTCCCTCTCGCACTCACTCTCGCTCTCGCACTCACTCTCCCTCTCGCACTCACTCTCCCTCCCACTCACACTCAATCTCCGTCCCTCTCTCACACTCACTGTCCCTCCCTCTCGAACTCACTCTCCCTCCCTCTCACACTCACTCTCTCTCCCTCTCGCACTCACTCTCTCTCCCTCTCGCACTCACTCTCCCTCCCTCTCGCACTCACTCTCCCTCCCTCTCGCACTCACTCTCGCTCTCGCACTCACTCTCCCTCTCGCACTCACTCTCCCTCCCACTCACACTCAATCTCCGTCCCTCTCTCGCACTCACTGTCCCTCCCTCTCGCACTCACTCTCCCTCCCTCTCACACTCACTCTCCCTCCCTCTCTCGCACTCACTCTACCTCCCTATCACGCACTCACTCTCCCACCCTCTCACACTCACTCTCCCACCCTCTCAGTCTCCCAGCTCTCGCACTCACTCTCCTTCCCTCTCGCACTCACTGTCTTTCCCTCTCGCACTCACTGTCTTTCCCTCTCGCACTCACTCTTGCCTCACTCTCGCACTCACTCTCCACCCAACTCTCACACTCACTCGCTCTCCCTATCTCGCACAGTCATAGTCTCTATCTTTCTCTCTGACACACTGTCTCTCTTTCCCTGTCTCACACACTCACATCATACTCTCTCCCTCTCGCATTCACTCTCCCTCCCTCTCGCACTCACTCTCCCTCCCTCTCGTAATCACTCTCCCTCCCTCTTGCACTCACTCTCACTCCCTACCTCGCACCGTCACACTCTCTGTCTTTCTCTCTCACACACTGATTCTCTCTCCCTGTCTCACACTCTCACATTATACTCTCTCCCTGTCGCACTCGCTCTCTCTCCCTCTTGCACTCAGTCTCCTCCCTCTCTCACCCACCCTCCCTTCCTCTCGCACTCACTCTCCCTTCCTCTCACACACTCTCCCTTCCTCTCGCACTCACTCTCCTTCTCTCTCGCACTCACTCTCCCTCCTTCTCGCACTCACTTTCCCACCTCTCGGACTCACTCTGACTCTCTCTCGCACTCACTCTCCCACCCTCTCGCACTCACGCTCCCTCCCTCTCGCACTCACTCTCCCTGCCTCTCGCACTCACTTTCCCTCCCTCTCGCACTCAATCTCCCTCCCTCTCGCACTCACTCTCCCTCCCTCTCGCACTCACTCTCCCTTCCTCTTGCGCACACTCTCCCTCCCGCTTGCACTCACTCTCCCTTCCTCTCGCACTCACTCTCCCACCCTCTCGCACTCACTCTCTCACCCTCTCTCGCAATCACTCTCCCTTCCTCTCGCCTCTCTCTCCCTCTCTCGCACTCACTCTCTCTCCCTATCTCGCACTGTCACACTCTCTATCTTTCTCTCTCACACAGTGACTCTCTCTCCCTGTATCACACTCTCACATTATACTCTCTCCCTGTCGCAGTCACTCTCTCTCCCTCTTGCACTCACTCTCCCTCCCTCTCGCACCCACTCTCCCTTCCTCTCGCACTCACTCTCCCTTCCTCTCACACTCACTCTCCCTTCCTCTCGCACTCAGTCTCCTTTCCTCCTGCACTCACTCTCCCTCCCTCTCGCACTCACTCTCTTTCCCTATCTTGCACCGTCTCACTCTCTATCTTTCTCTCTCACACAGTGACTCTCTCTCCCTGTCTCACACTCTCAATCTCTCTCCCTCTCGCACTCACTCTCCCACCCTCTCTCACTCACTCTACCTCCCTCTAGCAGTCACTGTCCCTCTCTCTTGCACTCACTCTCCCACCCTCGTTCACTCACTCTCCCACCCTCTCCCTCCCTCTCGCACTCTCTCTCCCTCCCTCTCGCACTCACTCTCCCTCCCACTCGCACTCACCCTCCCTCCCTCTCGCACTCACTCTCCCTCCCTCTCGCACTCACTCTCCCTCCCTCTCGCACTCACTCTCGCTCTCGCACTCACTCTCCCTCTCGCACTCACTCTCCCTCCCACTCACACTCAATCTCCGTCCCTCTCTCGCACTCACTGTCCCTCCCTCTCGCACTCACTCTACCTCCCTATCACGCACTCACTCTCCCACCCTCTCGCACTCACTCTCCCACCCTCTCAGTCTCCCCGCTCTCGCTCTCACTCTCCCTCCCTCTCACACTCACTGTCTTTTCCTCTCGCACTCAATGTCGTTCCCTCTCGCACTCACTCTGCCTCACTCTCGCACGCACTCTGCCTCTCTCTCGCACTCACTCTCCACCCAACTCTCACACTCACTCACTCTCCTTCTCTCCCACTCACTCTCTCCCTATCTCGCACAGTCACACTCTCTATCTTTCTCTCTCACACACTGACTCTCTCTCCCTGTCTCACACTCACACATCATACTCTCTCCCTCTCTCACTCACTCTCCCTCCCTCTCGCACTCACTCTCCCTCCCACTCACACTCAATCTCCGTCCCTCTCTCGCACTCACTGTCCCTCCCTCTCGCACTCACTCTCCCTCCCTCTCACACTCACTCTCCCTCCCTCTCTCGCACTCACTCTACCTCCCTATCACGCACTCACTCTCCCACCCTCTCACACTCACTCTCCCACCCTCTCAGTCTCCCAGCTCTCGCACTCACTCTCCTTCCCTCTCGCACTCACTGTCTTTCCCTCTCGCACTCACTGTCTTTCCCTCTCGCACTCACTCTTGCCTCACTCTCGCACTCACTCTCCACCCAACTCTCACACTCACTCGCTCTCCCTATCTCGCACAGTCATAGTCTCTATCTTTCTCTCTCACACACTGTCTCTCTTTCCCTGTCTCACACTCTCACATCATACTCTCTCCCTCTCGCATTCACTCTCCCTCCCTCTCGCACTCACTCTCCCTCCCTCTCGTACTCACTCTCCCTCCCTCTTGCACTCACTCTCACTCCCTACCTCGCACCGTCACACTCTCTGTCTTTCTCTCTCACACACTGATTCTCTCTCCCTGTCTCACACTCTCACATTATACTCTCTCCCTGTCGCACTCGCTCTCTCTCCCTCTTGCACTCAGTCTCCTCCCTCTCTCACCCACCCTCCCTTCCTCTCGCACTCACTCTCCCTTCCTCTCACACACTCTCCCTTCCTCTCGCACTCACTCTCCTTCTCTCTCGCACTCACTCTCCCTCCTTCTCGCACTCACTTTCCCACCTCTCGGACTCACTCTGACTCTCTCTCGCACTCACTCTCCCACCCTCTCGCACTCACGCTCCCTCCCTCTCGCACTCACTCTCCCTGCCTCTCGCACTCACTTTCCCTCCCTCTCGCACTCAATCTCCCTCCCTCTCGCACTCACTCTCCCTCCCTCTCGCACTCACTCTCCCTTCCTCTTGCGCACACTCTCCCTCCCGCTTGCACTCACTCTCCCTTCCTCTCGCACTCACTCTCCCACCCTCTCGCACTCACTCTCTCACCCTCTCTCGCAATCACTCTCCCTTCCTCTCGCACTCTCTCTCCCTCTCTCGCACTCACTCTCTCTCCCTATCTCGCACTGTCACACTCTCTATCTTTCTCTCTCACACAGTGACTCTCTCTCCCTGTATCACACTCTCACATTATACTCTCTCCCTGTCGCAGTCACTCTCTCTCCCTCTTGCACTCACTCTCCCTCACTCTCGCACCCACTCTCCCTTCCTCTCGCACTCACTCTCCCTTCCTCTCACACTCACTCTCCCTTCCTCTCGCACTCAGTCTCCTTTCCTCCTGCACTCACTCTCCCTGCCTCTCGCATCACTCTGCCGCCCTCTCGCTCTCACTCTCCCTCCCTCTCGCCCTCACTCTCTTTCCCTATCTTGCACCGTCACACTCTCTATCTTTCTCTCTCACACAGTGACTCTCTCTCCCTGTCTCACACTCTCAATCTCTCTCCCTCTCGCACTCACTCTCCCACCCTCTCTCACTCACTCTACCTCCCTCTAGCAGTCACTGTCCCTCTCTCTTGCACTCACTCTCCCACCCTCGTTCACTCACTCTCCCACCCTCTCCCTCCCTCTCGCACTCTCTCTCCCTCCCTCTCGCACACACTCTCCCTCCCACTCGCACTCACCCTCCCTCCCTCTCGCACTCACTCTCCCTCCCTCTCGCACTCACTCTCCCTCCCTCTCGCACTCACTCTCGCTCTCGCACTCACTCTCCCTCTCGCACTCACTCTCCCTCCCACTCACACTCAATCTCCGTCCCTCTCTCGCACTCACTGTCCCTCCCTCTCGCACTCACTCTACCTCCCTATCACGCACTCACTCTCCCACCCTCTCGCACTCACTCTCCCACCCTCTCAGTCTCCCCGCTCTCGCTCTCACTCTCCCTCCCTCTCACACTCACTGTCTTTTCCTCTCGCACTCAATGTCGTTCCCTCTCGCACTCACTCTGCCTCACTCTCGCACGCACTCTGCCTCTCTCTCGCACTCACTCTCCACCCAACTCTCACACTCACTCACTCTCCTTCTCTCCCACTCACTCTCTCCCTATCTCGCACAGTCACACTCTCTATCTTTCTCTCTCACACACTGACTCTCTCTCCCTGTCTCACACTCACACATCATACTCTCTCCCTCTCTCACTCACTCTCCCTCCCTCTCGCACTCACTCTCCCTCCCTCTCGCACTCACTCTTCCTCCCTCTCGCATTCACTCTCCCTCCCACTCGCACTCACTCTCTCTCCCACTCGCTCTCACTCTCCCTCCCTCTCGCACACTCACTCCCACCCTCTCGCACTCACTCTCCCTTCCTCTCGCACTCACTCTCCCTCCCTCTCACACTCACTCTCCATCCCTCTCGCACTCACTCTCCCACCCTCTCGCACGCACTCTCCCTTCTTCTCGCAGTCTCTCTCCCTTCCTCTCGTACTCACACTCCCTCCTTCTCGCACTCTCTCTAGCTCCCTCTCGCACTCACTCTCCCGCCCTCTTGCACTCACTCTCCCTTCCTTTCGCAGTCACTCACCCCCCCTCGCACTCACTCTCTCTCCCTCTCACTCTCCCCACTCTCGCACTCACTCTCCCTTCCTTTGCACTCACTCTCCATCCCTCTCGCACTCACTGTCCTACCCTCTCGCACTCACTCTCCCACCCTCTCGCACTCACTCTCCCTCTCGCACTCATCTCCCTCCCTCTCGCACTCACTCTCCCTCCCTCTCGTACTCACTCTCTCTCCCTCTCGCACTCACTCTCCCTCCCTCTCGCACTAACTCTCCAGCCCTCTTGCACTCACTCTCTCTTCCTTTCGCACTCACTCTCCCTCCCTCTCGCACTCACTCTCTCTCCCTTTCACTCTCCCCGTGCTCGCACTCCATCTCCCTCCCTCTCGCACTCACTCTCTTTCCCTCTCGCACTCACTCTGCCTCACTCTCGCCCCAACTCTCACACTCACTCTCTCTCCCTCTCTCGCACTCACTGTCTCCCTATCTTGCACAATCATACTCTCTATCTTTCTCTCTCACACGTTGTCTCTCTTTCCCTGTCTCACACTCTCACATCAAACTCTCTCCCTCTCGCTCTCACTCCCACTCCCTCTCGCATTCTCTCTCCCACCCTCTCGCACTCACTCTCACTTCCTCTCGCACTCACTCTCACTCCCTCTCGCACTCACTCTCCCACCCTCTCGCACTCACTCTCACTTCCTCTCGTACTCAGTCTCCCTCCCTCTCTCGCGCTCACTCTCTCTCCTTATCTCGCACCGTCACACTATCTATGTTTCTCTCTCACACACTGACTCTCTCTCCCTGTCTCACACTCTCACATTATACTCTCTCCCTGTCGCACTCACTCTCTCTCCCTCTTGCGCTCACTCTCCCACCCGCTCGCACTCACTCTCCCCGCTCTCGCAATCACTCTCCCCGCTCTCGCACTCACTGTCTTTCCCTCTCGCACTCACTCTCCCTCCCACTCGCACTCACCCTCCCTCCCTCTCGCACTCACTCTCCATCCGTCTCGCACTCACTCTCCCTCCCTCTCTCACTCACTCTCCCTCCCTCTCGCACTCACTCTCGCTCTCGCACTCACTCTCCCTCTCGCACTCACTCTCCTTCCCACTCACACTCAATCTCCTTCCCTCTCTCGCACTCACTCTCCCTCCCTCTCGCACTCACTCTGCCTCCCTCTCACACTCACTCTCCCTCCCTCTCTCGCACTCACTCAACCTCCCTATCACGCACTCACTCTCCCACCCTCTCGCACTCACTCTCCCACCCTCTCAGTCTCCCCGCTCTCGCACTCACTCTCCCTCCCTCTCGCACTCACTGTCTTTTCCTCTCGCACTCAATGTCTTTCCCTCTCGCACTCACTCTGCCTCACTCTCGCACTCACTCTGCCTCTCTCTCGCACTCACTCTCCACCCAATTCTCACACTCACTCGCTCTCCATCTCTCGCACTCACTCTCTCCCTATCTCACACAGTCATACTCTCTATCTTTCTCTCTCACACACTGTCTCTCTTTCCCTGTCTCACACTCTCACATCATACTCTCTCCCTCTTGCACTCACTCTCCCTCCCTCTCGCACTCGCTCTCCCTCCCTCTCGTACTCACTCTCCCTCCCTCTCGCACTCACTCTCTCTCCCTATCTCGCACCGTCACACTCTCTATCTTTCTCTCTCACACACTGACTCTCTCTCCGTGTCTCACACTCTCACATTATACACTCTCCCTGTCGCACTCGCTCTCTCTCCCTCTTGCACTCAGTCTCCTCCCTCTCTCAGCCACCCTCCCGTCCTCGCGCACTCACTCTCCCTTCCTCTCACACACTCTCCCTTCCTCTTGCTCTCACTCTCCCTCCCTCTCGCACTCACTCTCCCTCTCTCTCGCAATCACTCTCCCTCCTTCTCGCACTCACTTTCTCACCTCTCAGACTCACTCTGACTCTCTCTCGCACTCACTCTCCCACCCTCTCGCACTCACTCTCCCTCCCTCTCGCACTCACTCTCCCTCCCTCTCGCACTCACTCTCCCTCCCTCTCGCACTCAATCACCTTCCCTCTCGCACTCACTCTCCCTCCCTCTCGCACTCACCCTCCCTCCCTCTCGCACTCACTTTCTCTCCCTATCTTGCACTGTCACACTCTCTATCTTTCTCTCTCACATAGTGACTCTCTCTCCCTGTCTCACACACTCAATCTCTCTCCCTCTTGCACTCACTCTCCCTCCCTCTCGCACTCACTCTCCCACCCCTTCGCACTTACTCTCCCTCCCTCTCGCACTCACTCTCCCTCCCTCTCACACTCACTCTCCCTCCCTCTCGCACTCACTGTCTTTTCCTCTCGCACTCAATGTCTTTCCCTCTCGCACTCACTCTGCCTCACTCTCGCACTCACTCTGCCTCTCTCTCGCACTGACTCTCCACCCAATTCTCACACTCACACGCTCTCCATCTCTCGCACTCACTCTCTCCCTATCTCACACAGTCATACTCTCTATCTTTCTCTCTCACACACTGTCTCTCTTTCCCTGTCTCACACTCTCACATCATACTCTCTCCCTCTTGCACTCACTCTCCCTCCCTCTCGCACTCGCTCTCCCTCCCTCTCGTACTCACTCTCCCTCCCTCTCGCACTCACTCTCTCTCCCTATCTCGCACCGTCACACTCTCTATCTTTCTCTCTCACACACTGACTCTCTCTCCGTGTCTCACACTCTCACATTATACACTCTCCCTGTCGCACTCACTCTCTCTCCCTCTTGCACTCAGTCTCCTCCCTCTCTCACCCACCCTCCCGTCCTCGCGCACTCACTCTCCCTTCCTCTCACACACTCTCCCTTCCTCTTGCTCTCACTCTCCCTCCCTCTCGCACTCACTCTCCGTCTCTCTCGCAATCACTCTCCCTCCTTCTTGCACTCACTTTCTCACCTCTCAGACTCACTCTGACTCTCTCTCACACTCACTCTCCCACCCTCTCCCACTCACTCTCCCTCCCTCTCGCACACTCTCTCCCACCCTCTCGCACTCACTCTCCCTTCCTCTCGCACTCACTCTCCCTCCCTCTCACACTCACTCTCCATCCCTCTCGCACTCACTCTCCCACCCTCTCGCACGCACTCTCCCTTCTTCTCGCAGTCTCTCTCCCTTCCTCTCGCACTCACTCTCCCTCTCGCACTCATCTCCCTCCCTCTCGCACTCATCTCCCTCACTCTCGCACTCACTCTCCCTCCCTCTCGTACTCACACTCCCTCCTTCTCGCACTCTCTCTAGCTCCCTCTCGCACTCACTCTCCCGCCCTCTTGCACTCACTCTCCCTTCCTTTCGCAGTCACTCACCCCCCCTCGCACTCACTCTCTCTCCCTCTCACTCTCCCCGCTCTCGCACTCACTCTCCCTTCCTTCGCACTCACTCTCCATCCCTCTCGCACTCACTGTCCTACCCTCTCGCACTCACTCTCCCACCCTCTCGCACTCACTCTCCCTCTCGCACTCATCTCCCTCCCTCTCGCACTCACTCTCCCTCCCTCTCGTACTCACTCTCTCTCCCTCTCGCACTCACTCTCCCTCCCTCTCGCACTAACTCTCCAGCCCTCTTGCACTCACTCTCTCTTCCTTTCGCACTCACTCTCCCTCCCTCTCGCACTCACTCTCTCTCCCTTTCACTCTCCCCGTGCTCGCACTCCATCTCCCTCCCTCTCGCACTCACTCTCTTTCCCTCTCGCACTCACTCTGCCTCACTCTCGCCCCAACTCTCACACTCACTCTCTCTCCCTCTCTCGCACTCACTGTCTCCCTATCTTGCACAATCATACTCTCTATCTTTCTCTCTCACACGTTGTCTCTCTTTCCCTGTCTCACACTCTCACATCAAACTCTCTCCCTCTCGCTCTCACTCCCACTCCCTCTCGCATTCTCTCTCCCACCCTCTCGCACTCACTCTCACTTCCTCTCGCACTCACTCTCACTCCCTCTCGCACTCACTCTCCCACCCTCTCGCACTCACTCTCACTTCCTCTCGTACTCAGTCTCCCTCCCTCTCTCGCGCTCACTCTCCCTCCTTATCTCGCACCGTCACACTATCTATGTTTCTCTCTCACACACTGACTCTCTCTCCCTGTCTCACACTCTCACATTATACTCTCTCCCTGTCGCACTCACTCTCTCTCCCTCTTGCGCTCACTCTCCCACCCGCTCGCACTCACTCTCCCCGCTCTCGCAATCACTCTCCCCGCTCTCGCACTCACTGTCTTTCCCTCTCTCACTCACTCTCTCTCCCTCCCTCTCGCACTCACTCTCCCTCCCACTCGCACTCACCCTCCCTCCCTCTCGCACTCACTCTCCATCCGTCTCGCACTCACTCTCCCTCCCTCTCTCACTCACTCTCCCTCCCTCTCGCACTCACTCTCGCTCTCGCACTCACTCTCCTTCCCACTCACACTCAATCTCCTTCCCTCTCTCGCACTCACTCTCCCTCCCTCTCGCACTCACTCTGCCTCCCTCTCACACTCACTCTCCCTCCCTCTCTCGCACTCACTCAACCTCCCTATCACGCACTCACTCTCCCACCCTCTCGCACTCACTCTCCCACCCTCTCAGTCTCCCCGCTCTCGCACTCACTCTCCCTCCCTCTCGCACTCACTGTCTTTTCCTCTCGCACTCAATGTCTTTCCCTCTCGCACTCACTCTGCCTCACTCTCGCACTCACTCTGCCTCTCTCTCGCACTCACTCTCCACCCAATTCTCACACTCACTCGCTCTCCATCTCTCGCACTCACTCTCTCCCTATCTCACACAGTCATACTCTCTATCTTTCTCTCTCACACACTGTCTCTCTTTCCCTGTCTCACACTCTCACATCATACTCTCTCCCTCTTGCACTCACTCTCCCTCCCTCTCGCACTCGCTCTCCCTCCCTCTCGTACTCACTCTCCCTCCCTCTCGCACTCACTCTCTCTCCCTATCTCGCACCGTCACACTCTCTATCTTTCTCTCTCACACACTGACTCTCTCTCCGTGTCTCACACTCTCACATTATACACTCTCCCTGTCGCACTCGCTCTCTCTCCCTCTTGCACTCAGTCTCCTCCCTCTCTCAGCCACCCTCCCGTCCTCGCGCACTCACTCTCCCTTCCTCTCACACACTCTCCCTTCCTCTTGCTCTCACTCTCCCTCCCTCTCGCACTCACTCTCCCTCTCTCTCGCAATCACTCTCCCTCCTTCTCGCACTCACTTTCTCACCTCTCAGACTCACTCTGACTCTCTCTCGCACTCACTCTCCCACCCTCTCGCACTCACTCTCCCTCCCTCTCGCACTCACTCTCCCTCCCTCTCGCACTCACTCTCCCTCCCTCTCGCACTCAATCACCTTCCCTCTCGCACTCACTCTCCCTCCCTCTCGCACTCACCCTCCCTCCCTCTCGCACTCACTTTCTCTCCCTATCTTGCACTGTCACACTCTCTATCTTTCTCTCTCACATAGTGACTCTCTCTCCCTGTCTCACACACTCAATCTCTCTCCCTCTTGCACTCACTCTCCCTCCCTCTCGCACTCACTCTCCCACCCCTTCGCACTTACTCTCCCTCCCTCTCGCACTCACTCTCCCTCCCTCTCACACTCACTCTCCCTCCCTCTCGCACTCACTGTCTTTTCCTCTCGCACTCAATGTCTTTCCCTCTCGCACTCACTCTGCCTCACTCTCGCACTCACTCTGCCTCTCTCTCGCACTGACTCTCCACCCAATTCTCACACTCACACGCTCTCCATCTCTCGCACTCACTCTCTCCCTATCTCACACAGTCATACTCTCTATCTTTCTCTCTCACACACTGTCTCTCTTTCCCTGTCTCACACTCTCACATCATACTCTCTCCCTCTTGCACTCACTCTCCCTCCCTCTCGCACTCGCTCTCCCTCCCTCTCGTACTCACTCTCCCTCCCTCTCGCACTCACTCTCTCTCCCTATCTCGCACCGTCACACTCTCTATCTTTCTCTCTCACACACTGACTCTCTCTCCGTGTCTCACACTCTCACATTATACACTCTCCCTGTCGCACTCACTCTCTCTCCCTCTTGCACTCAGTCTCCTCCCTCTCTCACCCACCCTCCCGTCCTCGCGCACTCACTCTCCCTTCCTCTCACACACTCTCCCTTCCTCTTGCTCTCACTCTCCCTCCCTCTCGCACTCACTCTCCGTCTCTCTCGCAATCACTCTCCCTCCTTCTTGCACTCACTTTCTCACCTCTCAGACTCACTCTGACTCTCTCTCACACTCACTCTCCCACCCTCTCCCACTCACTCTCCCTCCCTCTCGCACACTCTCTCCCACCCTCTCGCACTCACTCTCCCTTCCTCTCGCACTCACTCTCCCTCCCTCTCACACTCACTCTCCATCCCTCTCGCACTCACTCTCCCACCCTCTCGCACGCACTCTCCCTTCTTCTCGCAGTCTCTCTCCCTTCCTCTCGCACTCACTCTCCCTCTCGCACTCATCTCCCTCCCTCTCGCACTCATCTCCCTCACTCTCGCACTCACTCTCCCTCCCTCTCGTACTCACACTCCCTCCTTCTCGCACTCTCTCTAGCTCCCTCTCGCACTCACTCTCCCGCCCTCTTGCACTCACTCTCCCTTCCTTTCGCAGTCACTCACCCCCCCTCGCACTCACTCTCTCTCCCTCTCACTCTCCCCGCTCTCGCACTCACTCTCCCTTCCTTCGCACTCACTCTCCATCCCTCTCGCACTCACTGTCCTACCCTCTCGCACTCACTCTCCCACCCTCTCGCACTCACTCTCCCTCTCGCACTCATCTCCCTCCCTCTCGCACTCACTCTCCCTCCCTCTCGTACTCACTCTCTCTCCCTCTCGCACTCACTCTCCCTCCCTCTCGCACTAACTCTCCAGCCCTCTTGCACTCACTCTCTCTTCCTTTCGCACTCACTCTCCCTCCCTCTCGCACTCACTCTCTCTCCCTTTCACTCTCCCCGTGCTCGCACTCCATCTCCCTCCCTCTCGCACTCACTCTCTTTCCCTCTCGCACTCACTCTGCCTCACTCTCGCCCCAACTCTCACACTCACTCTCTCTCCCTCTCTCGCACTCACTGTCTCCCTATCTTGCACAATCATACTCTCTATCTTTCTCTCTCACACGTTGTCTCTCTTTCCCTGTCTCACACTCTCACATCAAACTCTCTCCCTCTCGCTCTCACTCCCACTCCCTCTCGCATTCTCTCTCCCACCCTCTCGCACTCACTCTCACTTCCTCTCGCACTCACTCACTCCCTCTCGCACTCACTCTCCCACCCTCTCGCACTCACTCTCACTTCCTCTCGTACTCAGTCTCCCTCCCTCTCTCGCGCTCACTCTCTCTCCTTATCTCGCACCGTCACACTATCTATGTTTCTCTCTCACACACTGACTCTCTCTCCCTGTCTCACACTCTCACATTATACTCTCTCCCTGTCGCACTCACTCTCTCTCCCTCTTGCGCTCACTCTCCCACCCGCTCGCACTCACTCTCCCCGCTCTCGCAATCACTCTCCCCGCTCTCGCACTCACTGTCTTTCCCTCTCTCACTCACTCTCTCTCCCTCCCTCTCGCACTCACTCTCCCTCCCACTCGCACTCACCCTCCCTCCCTCTCGCACTCACTCTCCATCCGTCTCGCACTCACTCTCCCTCCCTCTCTCACTCACTCTCCCTCCCTCTCGCACTCACTCTCGCTCTCGCACTCACTCTCCTTCCCACTCACACTCAATCTCCTTCCCTCTCTCGCACTCACTCTCCCTCCCTCTCGCACTCACTCTGCCTCCCTCTCACACTCACTCTCCCTCCCTCTCTCGCACTCACTCAACCTCCCTATCACGCACTCACTCTCCCACCCTCTCGCACTCACTCTCCCACCCTCTCAGTCTCCCCGCTCTCGCACTCACTCTCCCTCCCTCTCGCACTCACTGTCTTTTCCTCTCGTACTCAATGTCTTTCCCTCTCGCACTCACTCTGCCTCACTCTCGCACTCACTCTGCCTCTCTCTCGCACTGACTCTCCACCCAATTCTCACACTCACACGCTCTCCATCTCTCGCACTCACTCTCTCCCTATCTCACACAGTCATACTCTCTATCTTTCTCTCTCACACACTGTCTCTCTTTCCCTGTCGCACACTCTCACATCATACTCTCTCCCTCTTGCACTCACTCTCCCTCCCTCTCGCACTCGCTCTCCCTCCCTCTCGTACTCACTCTCCCTCCCTCTCGCACTCACTCTCTCTCCCTATCTCGCACCGTCACACTCTCTATCTTTCTCTCTCACACACTGACTCTCTCTCCGTGTCTCACACTCTCACATTATACACTCTCCCTGTCGCACTCACTCTCTCTCCCTCTTGCACTCAGTCTCCTCCCTCTCTCACCCACCCTCCCGTCCTCGCGCACTCACTCTCCCTTCCTCTCACACACTCTCCCTTCCTCTTGCTCTCACTCTCCCTCCCTCTCGCACTCACTCTCCGTCTCTCTCGCAATCACTCTCCCTCCTTCTCGCACTCACTTTCTCACCTCTCAGACTCACTCTGACTCTCTCTCACACTCACTCTCCCACCCTCTCCCACTCACTCTCCCTCCCTCTCGCACTCACTCTCCCTCCCTCTCGCACTCACTCTCCCTCCCTCTCGCACTCAATCTCCTTCCCTCTCGCACTCACTCTCCCTCCCTCTCGCACTCACTCTCCCTCCCTCTCGCACTCACTTTCTCTCCCTATCTTGCACTGTCACACTGTCTATCTTTCTCTCTCACATAGTGACTCTCTCTCCCTGTCTGACACACTCAATCTCTCTCCCTCTTGCACTCACTCTCCCACCCCTTCGCACTTACTCTCCCTCCCTCTCGCACTCACTCTCCCTCCCTCACACTCACTCTCCCTCCCTCTCGCACTCACTCTCCCTCCCTCTCGCATTCACTCTTCCTCTCGCACTCAGTCTCCCTCCCTCTCGCACTCACTCTCCCTCTCTCTAACACAATCTCCCTCCTTCTCTCGTACTCAGTCTGCAGCCCTCTCGCACTCACTGTCTTTCCCTCTCGCACTCACTGTCTTTCCCTCTCGCACTCACTCTGCCTCACTCTCGCACTCACTCTCCCTCCCTCTCGCACTCACTCTCCACCCAACTCTCACACTCACTTGCTCTCCCTCTCTCGCACTCACTCTCTCCCTATCTCGCACAGTCATACTCTCTATCTTTCTCTCTCACACACTGTCTCTCTTTCCCTGTCTCACACTCTCACATCATACTCTCTCCCTCTTGCACTCACTCTCCCTCTCTCTCGCACTCACTCTCCCACCCTCTCGCACTCACTCTCCCTCCCTCTCGCACTCACTCTCCCTCCCTCTCGCACTCACTCTCCCTCCCTCTCGCACTCAATCTCCTTCCCTCTCGCACTCACTCTCCCTCCCTCTCGCACACACTCTCCTTCCCTCTCGTACTCACTCTCCCTCCCTCTCGCACTCACTCTCTCCCTATCTCGCACAGTCATACTCTCTATCTTTCTCTCTCACAAACTGTCCCTCTTTCCCTGTCTCACACTCTCACATTATACACTCTCCCTGTTGCACTCCCTCGCTCTCCCTCTTGCACTCAGTCTCCTCCCTCTCTCACCCTCCCTCCCTTCCTCTCGCACTCACTCTCCCACCCTCTCACACACTCTCCCTTCCTCTCGCACTCACTCTCCCTCCCTCTCGCACTCACTCTCCCTCTCTCTCGCACTCACTTTCCCACCTCTCGGACTCACTCTCCCTCCCTCTCGCATGCACTCTCCCTTCCACTCGCAGTCTCTCTCCCTTCCTCTCGCCCTCACTCTCCCGCTCGCACTCATCTCCCTCCCTCTCGCACTCATCTTCCTCACTCTCGCACTCACTCTCCCTCCCTCTCGTACTCACACTCCCTCCTTCTCGCACTCTCTCTAGCTCCCTCTCGCACTCACTCTCCCGCCCTCTTGCACTCACTCTCCCTTCCTTTCGCACTGACTCACCCCCCCTCGCACTCACTCTCTCTCCCTCTCACTCTCCCCGCTCTCGCACTCACTCTCCCTTCCTTCGCACTTACTCTCCATCCCTCTCGCACTCACTGTCCTACCCTCTCGCACTCACTCTCCCACCCTCTTGCACTCACTCTCCCTCTCGCACTCATCTCCCTCCCTCTCGCACTGACTCTCCCTCCCTCTCGTACTCACTCTCTCTCCCTCGCGCACTCACTCTCCCTCCCTCTCGCACTAACTCTCCCGCCCTCTTGCACTCACTCTCTCTTCCTTTCGCACTCACTCTCTCTCCCTCTCACTCTCCCCTTTCTCGCACTCCATCTCCCTCCCTCTCGCACTCACTTTCTTTCCCTCTCGCACTCACTCTGCCTCACTCTCGCCCCAACTCTCACACTCACTCTCTCTCCCTCTCTCGCACTCACTCTCTCCCTATCTTGCACAATCATACTCTCTATCTTTCTCTCTCACACGCTGTCTCTCTTTCCCTGTCTCACACTCTCACATCACACTCTCTCCCTCTCGCTCTCACTCCCCCTCCCTCTCGCACTCACTCTCCCTCCCTCTCGCACTCACTCTCCCACCCTCTCGCACTCACTCTCCCACCCTCTCGCACTCACTCTCCCACCCTCTCGCACTCACTCTCCCTTCCTCTCGTACTCAGTCTCCCTCCCTCTCTCGCGCTCACTCTCTCTCCTTATCTCGCACCGTCACACAATTTATCTTTCTCTCTCACACATTGACTCTCTCTCCCTGTCTCACATTCTCACATTATACTCTCTCCCTGTCGCACTCACTCTCTCTCCCTCTTGCGCTCACTCTCCCACCCGCTTGCACTCACTCTCCCCGCTCTCGCACTCACTGTCTTTCCCTCTCTCACTCACTCTCTTTCCCTCTCGCACTCACTCTGCCTCACTCTCACACTCATTCTGCCTCTCTCTCACACTCACTGTCCCCCCATCTCTCACACTCACTCTCTCTCCCTCTCTCGCACTCACTCTCTCTCTATCTCGCACAGTCACACTCTCTATCTTTCTCACACACTGACTCTCTCTCCCTGTATCACACTCTCACATTATACTCGCTCCCTGTCGCACTCACTCTCCCTTCCTCTCGCACTCACTCTCCCTTCCTCTCACACAATCTCCCTGCCTCTCGCACTCACTCTCCCTCCCTCTTGCACTCACTCTCCCTCAATCGCACTCACTGTCCCTCCTTCTCGCGCTCACTTTCCAACCTCTTGGACTCACTCTGACCATCTCTCGCACTCACTCTCTCTCCCTCTCGCACTCACTCTCCCTCCCTCTCGCACTCACTCTCCCTCCCTCTCGCACTCACTCTCCCTCCCTCTCGCACTCACTCTCCCTCCCTCTCGCACTCACTCTCGCTCTCGCACTCACTCTCCCTCTCGCACTCACTCTCCCTCTCGCACTCACTCTCCCTCCCACTCACACTCAATCTCCGTCCCTCCCTCGCGCTCACTGTCCCTCCCTCTCGCACTCACTCTCCCTCCCTCTCACACTCACTCTCCCTCCCTCTCTCGCACTCACTCTACCTCCCTATCACACACTCACTCTCCCACCCTCTCACACTCACTCTCCCACCCTCTCAATCTCCCAGCTCTCGCACTCACTCTCCCTCCCTCTCGCACTGACTGTCTTTCCCTCTCGCACTCACTGTCTTTCCCTCTCGCACTCATTCTGCCTCACTCTCGCACTCACTCTCCACCCAACTCTCACACTCACTCGCTCTCCCTCTCTCGCACTCACTCGCCCTTCCTCTCGCACTCACTCTCCCTCCCGCTTGCACTCACTCTCCCTTCCTCTCGCACTCACTCTCCCACCCTCTCGCACTCACTCTCTCTCCCTTTCTCGCACTCACTCTCCCTCCCTCTCTCGCACTCACTCTCTCTCCCTATCTCGCACTGTCACACTCTCTATCTTTCTCTCTCACACACTGACTCTCTCTCCCTGTCTCACACTCTCACGTTATACTCTCTCCCTGTCGCAGTCACTCTCCCTCCATCTTGCACGCACTCTCCCTCCCTCTCACACCCACTCTCCATTCCTCTCGCACTCACTCTCCCTTCCTCTCACACTCTCCCTTCCTCTCGCACTCACTCTCCCTGCCTCTCGCACTCATTCTGCCTCCCTCTCGCTCTCACTCTCCCTCCCTCTCGCACTCACTCTCTCTCCCTATCTTGCACCGTCACACTCTCTATCTTTCTCTCTCACACAGTGACTCTCTCTCCCTCTCTCACACTCTCAATCTCTCTCCCTCTCGCACTCACTCTCCCACCCTCTCTCACTCACTCTACCTCCCTCTCGCACTCAATCTCCTTCCCTCTCGCACTCACTCTCCCTCCCTCTCGCACTCACTCTCCCTCCCTCTCGCACTCACTTTCTCTCCCTATCTTGCACTGTCACACTGTCTATCTTTCTCTCTCACATAGTGACTCTCTCTCCCTGTCTGACACACTCAATCTCTCTCCCTCTTGCACTCACTCTCCCACCCCTTCGCACTTACTCTCCCTCCCTCTCGCACTCACTCTCCCTCCCTCACACTCACTCTCCCTCCCTCTCGCACTCACTCTCCCTCCCTCTCGCATTCACTCTTCCTCTCGCACTCAGTCTCCCTCCCTCTCGCACTCACTCTCCCTCTCTCTAACACAATCTCCCTCCTTCTCTCGTACTCAGTCTGCAGCCCTCTCGCACTCACTGTCTTTCCCTCTCGCACTCACTGTCTTTCCCTCTCGCACTCACTCTGCCTCACTCTCGCACTCACTCTCCCTCCCTCTCGCACTCACTCTCCACCCAACTCTCACACTCACTTGCTCTCCCTCTCTCGCACTCACTCTCTCCCTATCTCGCACAGTCATACTCTCTATCTTTCTCTCTCACACACTGTCTCTCTTTCCCTGTCTCACACTCTCACATCATACTCTCTCCCTCTTGCACTCACTCTCCCTCTCTCTCGCACTCACTCTCCCACCCTCTCGCACTCACTCTCCCTCCCTCTCGCACTCACTCTCCCTCCCTCTCGCACTCACTCTCCCTCCCTCTCGCACTCAATCTCCTTCCCTCTCGCACTCACTCTCCCTCCCTCTCGCACACACTCTCCTTCCCTCTCGTACTCACTCTCCCTCCCTCTCGCACTCACTCTCTCCCTATCTCGCACAGTCATACTCTCTATCTTTCTCTCTCACAAACTGTCCCTCTTTCCCTGTCTCACACTCTCACATTATACACTCTCCCTGTTGCACTCCCTCGCTCTCCCTCTTGCACTCAGTCTCCTCCCTCTCTCACCCTCCCTCCCTTCCTCTCGCACTCACTCTCCCACCCTCTCACACACTCTCCCTTCCTCTCGCACTCACTCTCCCTCCCTCTCGCACTCACTCTCCCTCTCTCTCGCACTCACTTTCCCACCTCTCGGACTCACTCTCCCTCCCTCTCGCATGCACTCTCCCTTCCACTCGCAGTCTCTCTCCCTTCCTCTCGCCCTCACTCTCCCGCTCGCACTCATCTCCCTCCCTCTCGCACTCATCTTCCTCACTCTCGCACTCACTCTCCCTCCCTCTCGTACTCACACTCCCTCCTTCTCGCACTCTCTCTAGCTCCCTCTCGCACTCACTCTCCCGCCCTCTTGCACTCACTCTCCCTTCCTTTCGCACTGACTCACCCCCCCTCGCACTCACTCTCTCTCCCTCTCACTCTCCCCGCTCTCGCACTCACTCTCCCTTCCTTCGCACTTACTCTCCATCCCTCTCGCACTCACTGTCCTACCCTCTCGCACTCACTCTCCCACCCTCTTGCACTCACTCTCCCTCTCGCACTCATCTCCCTCCCTCTCGCACTGACTCTCCCTCCCTCTCGTACTCACTCTCTCTCCCTCGCGCACTCACTCTCCCTCCCTCTCGCACTAACTCTCCCGCCCTCTTGCACTCACTCTCTCTTCCTTTCGCACTCACTCTCTCTCCCTCTCACTCTCCCCTTTCTCGCACTCCATCTCCCTCCCTCTCGCACTCACTTTCTTTCCCTCTCGCACTCACTCTGCCTCACTCTCGCCCCAACTCTCACACTCACTCTCTCTCCCTCTCTCGCACTCACTCTCTCCCTATCTTGCACAATCATACTCTCTATCTTTCTCTCTCACACGCTGTCTCTCTTTCCCTGTCTCACACTCTCACATCACACTCTCTCCCTCTCGCTCTCACTCCCCCTCCCTCTCGCACTCACTCTCCCTCCCTCTCGCACTCACTCTCCCACCCTCTCGCACTCACTCTCCCACCCTCTCGCACTCACTCTCCCACCCTCTCGCACTCACTCTCCCTTCCTCTCGTACTCAGTCTCCCTCCCTCTCTCGCGCTCACTCTCTCTCCTTATCTCGCACCGTCACACAATTTATCTTTCTCTCTCACACATTGACTCTCTCTCCCTGTCTCACATTCTCACATTATACTCTCTCCCTGTCGCACTCACTCTCTCTCCCTCTTGCGCTCACTCTCCCACCCGCTTGCACTCACTCTCCCCGCTCTCGCACTCACTGTCTTTCCCTCTCTCACTCACTCTCTTTCCCTCTCGCACTCACTCTGCCTCACTCTCACACTCATTCTGCCTCTCTCTCACACTCACTGTCCCCCCATCTCTCACACTCACTCTCTCTCCCTCTCTCGCACTCACTCTCTCTCTATCTCGCACAGTCACACTCTCTATCTTTCTCACACACTGACTCTCTCTCCCTGTATCACACTCTCACATTATACTCGCTCCCTGTCGCACTCACTCTCCCTTCCTCTCGCACTCACTCTCCCTTCCTCTCACACAATCTCCCTGCCTCTCGCACTCACTCTCCCTCCCTCTTGCACTCACTCTCCCTCAATCGCACTCACTGTCCCTCCTTCTCGCGCTCACTTTCCAACCTCTTGGACTCACTCTGACCATCTCTCGCACTCACTCTCTCTCCCTCTCGCACTCACTCTCCCTCCCTCTCGCACTCACTCTCCCTCCCTCTCGCACTCACTCTCCCTCCCTCTCGCACTCACTCTCCCTCCCTCTCGCACTCACTCTCGCTCTCGCACTCACTCTCCCTCTCGCACTCACTCTCCCTCTCGCACTCACTCTCCCTCCCACTCACACTCAATCTCCGTCCCTCCCTCGCGCTCACTGTCCCTCCCTCTCGCACTCACTCTCCCTCCCTCTCACACTCACTCTCCCTCCCTCTCTCGCACTCACTCTACCTCCCTATCACACACTCACTCTCCCACCCTCTCACACTCACTCTCCCACCCTCTCAATCTCCCAGCTCTCGCACTCACTCTCCCTCCCTCTCGCACTGACTGTCTTTCCCTCTCGCACTCACTGTCTTTCCCTCTCGCACTCATTCTGCCTCACTCTCGCACTCACTCTCCACCCAACTCTCACACTCACTCGCTCTCCCTCTCTCGCACTCACTCGCCCTTCCTCTCGCACTCACTCTCCCTCCCGCTTGCACTCACTCTCCCTTCCTCTCGCACTCACTCTCCCACCCTCTCGCACTCACTCTCTCTCCCTTTCTCGCACTCACTCTCCCTCCCTCTCTCGCACTCACTCTCTCTCCCTATCTCGCACTGTCACACTCTCTATCTTTCTCTCTCACACACTGACTCTCTCTCCCTGTCTCACACTCTCACGTTATACTCTCTCCCTGTCGCAGTCACTCTCCCTCCATCTTGCACGCACTCTCCCTCCCTCTCACACCCACTCTCCATTCCTCTCGCACTCACTCTCCCTTCCTCTCACACTCTCCCTTCCTCTCGCACTCACTCTCCCTGCCTCTCGCACTCATTCTGCCTCCCTCTCGCTCTCACTCTCCCTCCCTCTCGCACTCACTCTCTCTCCCTATCTTGCACCGTCACACTCTCTATCTTTCTCTCTCACACAGTGACTCTCTCTCCCTCTCTCACACTCTCAATCTCTCTCCCTCTCGCACTCACTCTCCCACCCTCTCTCACTCACTCTACCTCCCTCTAGCAGTCACTGTCCCTCTCTCTTGCACTCACTCTCCCACCCTCTGGCACTCACTCTCCCACCCTCTCCCTCCCTCTCGCACTCTCCCTCCCTCCCTCTCGCACTCACTCTCCCTCACACTCGCACTCACCCTCCCGCCCTCTCGCACTCACTCTCCCTCCCTCCAGCACTCACTCTCCCTCCCTCTCGCACTCACTCTCCCTCCCTCTCGCACTAACTCTCCCGCCCTCTTGCACTCACTCGCTCTTCCTTTCGCACTCACTCTCCCTCCCTCTCGCACTCACTCTCTCTCCCTCTCACTCTCCCCGTTCTCGCACTCCATCTCCCACCCTCTCGCACTCACTCTCTTTCCCTCTCGCACTCACTCTGCCTCACTCTCGCCCCAACTCTCACACTCACTCTCTCTCCCTCTCTCGCACTCACTCTCTCTCCCTCTCGCACTCACTCTCCCTCCCTCTCACTCTCCCCGCTCTTGCACTCACACTCCCTGCTCTTGCACTCACACTCCCTGCCTCTCGCACTCACTCTCTTTCCCTCTCGCACTCACTCTGCCTCACTCTCACACTCACTTTGCCACTCTCTCGCACTCACTCTCCACCCATCTCTCACACTCACTCTCTCTCCCTCTCTCGCACTCACTCTCTCCCTATCTCGCACAGTCACACTCTCTATCTTTCTGTCTCACACGCTGACTCTCTCTCCCTGTCTCACTGTCATATCTTCCTCTCTCCCTCTCGCATGCACTCTCCCTCCCTCTCGCACTCACTCTTCCTCCCTTTTGCACTCACGCTCCCTCTCTCTCGCACTCACTCTCGCACTCTCTCTCCCTCCCTCTCGCACTCACTCTCCCTCCCTCTCGCACTCACTCGCCCTCCCTCTCGCACTCTCTCTCCCACCCTCTCGCACTCACTCTCCCTTCCTCTCGCACTCACTGTCTCTCCCTCTCGCACTCACTCTCCCTCTCTCTCGCACTCACTCTCCCTTCCTCTTGCGCACACTCTCCCTCCCGCTTGCACTCACTCTCCCTTCCTCTCGCACTCACTCTCCCACCCTCTCGCTCTCACTCTCTCTCCCTATCTCGCACCGTCACACTCTCCACCTTTCTCTCTCACACACTGACTCTCTTTCCATGTCTCACACTCTCACATTATACTCTCTCCCTGTCGCAGTCACTGTCTCTCCCTCTTGCACTCACTCTCCCTCTCTCTCGCACTCACTCTCCCTCCTTCTCGCGCTCACTTTCCCACCTCTCGGACTCACTGTGACTCTCTCTCGCACTCACTCTCGCACCCTCTCGCACTCACTCTCTCTCCCTCTCGCACTCACTCTCCCTCCCTCTCGCACTCACTCTCCCTCCCTCTCGCAATCACTCTCCCACCCTCTCACACACACTCTCCCTCCTCTCGCACTACTCTCCCCCCTTCGCAGTCAGTCTCTTTTCCTCTCGCACTCACTCTGCCTCACTCTCGCACTCACTCTGCCTCTCTCTCGCACTCACTCTCTCCCATCTATATTTCTCTCTCCCACACTGACTCTCTCCACCTGTCTCTACACTCTCATATCATACTCTCTCCCTCTCGCACTCACTCTTTCCGTCTCGCACTCACTCTCCCACCCTCTCGCACTCAATCTCCCTCCTTCTCGCAATCAATCACCCTCCTCCTCGCACTCATTCTCCCTCCCTCACGCACTCAATCTCCCCCCCCTCGCATTCACTGTCCCTCCCTCTCGCACTCAATCCCCATTGCTCTCGCACTCACTCTCCCTCCCTCTCGCACTCACTCTCCCTCCCTCTCACTCTCCCCGCTCTTGCACTCACACTCCCTGCCTCTCGCACTCACTCTCTTTCCCTCTCGCACTCACTCTGCCTCACTCTCACACTCACTCTGCCACTCTCTCGCACTCACTCTCCACCCATCTCTCACACTCACTCTCTCTCCCTCTCTCGCACTCACTCTCTCCCTATCTCGCACAGTCACACTCTCTATCTTTCTGTCTCACACACTGACTCTCTCTCCCTGTCTCACACTCTCACATTATACTCTCTCCCTGTCGCAGTCACTGTCTCTCCCTCTTGCACTCACTCTCCCTCTCTCTCGCACTCACTCTCCCTCCTTCTCGCGCTCACTTTCCCACCTCTCGGACTCACTGTGACTCTCTCTCGCACTCACTCTCGCACCTTCTCGCACTCACTCTCTCTCCCTCTCGCACTCACTCTCCCTCCCTCTCGCACTCACTCTCCCTCCCTCTCGCACTCACTCTCCCTCCCTCTCACACTCACTCTCCCTCCCTCTCCGCACTCACTCTGCCTCCCTATCACGCACTCACTCTCCCACCCTCTCGCACTCACTCTCCCACCCTCTCAGTCTCCCCGCTCTCGCACTCATTCTCCCTCCCTCTCGCACTCACTGTCTTTCCCTCTCGCATTCACTCTGCCTCACTCTCGCACTCACTCTCCACCCAACTCTCACACTCACTCACTCTCCATCTCTCGCACTCACTCTCTCCCTATCTCGCACAGTCATAGTCTCTATCTTTCTCTCTCACACACTGTCTCTCTTTCCCTGTCTCACACTCTCACATCATACTCTCTCCCTCTCTCACTCACTCTCCCTCCCTCTCGCGCTCACTCTCCCTCCCTCTCGTACTCACTCTCCCTCCCTCTCGCACTCACTCTCTCTCCCTATCTCGCACCGTCACACTCTGTATCTTTCTCTCTCACACACTGACTCTCTCTCCCTGTCTCACACTCTCACATTATACACTCTCCCAGTCGCACTCGCTCTCTCTCCCTCTTGCACTCAGTCTCCTCCCTCTCTCACTCACTCTCCCTCCCTCTCGCACTCACTCTCCCTCCCTCTCGCACTCACTCTCCCTCCCTCTCACACACACTCTCCCTCCTCTCGCACTCACTCTCCCCCCCCTCGCAGTCAGTCTCTTTTCCTCACGCACTCACTCTGCCTCACTCTCGCACTCACTCTGCCTCTCTCTCGCACTCACTCTCTCCCATCTATCTTTCTCTCTCCCACACTGACTCTCTCTACCTGTCTCTACACTCTCATATCATACTCTCTCCCTCTCGCACTCACTCTTTCCGTCTCGCACTCACTCTCCCACCCTCTCGCACTCAATCTCCCTCCTTCTCGCAATCAATCACCCTCCTCCTCGCACTCATTCTCCCTCCCTCACGCACTCAATCTCCCCCCCTCGCATTCACTGTCCCTCCCTCTCGCACTCAATCCCCCTTGCTCTCGCACTCACTCTCCCTCCCTCTCGCACTCACTCTCCCTCCCTCTCACTCTCCCCTCTCTTGCACTCACACTCCCTGCCTCCCGCACTCACTCTCTTTCCCTCTCGCACTCACTCTCCCTCACTCTCACACTCACTCTGCCACTCTCTCGCACTCACTCTCCACCCATCTCTCACACTCACTCTCTCTCCCTATCTCGCACTCACTCTCTCCCTATCTCGCACAGTCACACTCTCTATCTTTCTGTCTCAAACACTGACTCTCTCTCCCTGTCTCACTGTCATATCTTCCTCTCTCCCTCTCGCACGCACTCTCCCGCCCTCTCGCACTCACTCTTCCTCCCTTTTGCACTCACGCTCCCTCTCTCTCGCACTCACTCTCGCACTCTCTCTCCCTCCCTCTCGCACTCACTCTCCCGCCCTCTCGCATTCACTCTCCCTCCCTCTCGCACTCTCTCTCCCACCCTCTCGCACTCACTCTCCCTCCCTCTCACACTCACTCTCCCTCCCTCTCCGCACTCACTCTGCCTCCCTATCACGCACTCACTCTCCCACCCTCTCGCACTCACTCTCCCACCCACTCAGTCTCCCCGCTCTCGCACTCACTCTCCCTCCCTCTCGCACTCAATGTCTTTCCCTCTCGCACTCACTCTCCCACCCACTCAGTCTCCCCGCTCTCGCACGCACTCTCCCGCCCTCTCGCACTCACTCTTCCTCCCTTTTGCACTCACGCTCCCTCTCTCTCGCACTCACTCTCGCACTCTCTCTCCCTCACTCTCGCACTCACTCTCCAACCAACTCTCACACTCACTCACTCTCCCTCTCTCGCACTCTCTCTCCCTATCTCGCACAGTCATAGTCTCTATCTTTCTCTCTCACACACTGTCTCTCTTTCCCTGTCTCACACTCTCACATCATACTCTCTCCCTCTCTCACTCACTCTCCCTCCCTCTCGCGCTCACTCTCCCTCCCTCTCGTACTCACTCTCCCTCCCTCTCGCACTCACTCTCTCTCCCTATCTCGCACCGTCACACTCTCTATCTTTCTCTCTCTCACACTGACTCTCTCTCCCTGTCTCACACTCTCACATTATACACTCTCCCAGTCGCACTCGCTCTCTCTCCCTCTTGCACTCAGTCTCCTCCCTCTCTCACCCACCCTCCCTTCCTCTCGCACTCACTCTCCCTTCCTCTCACACACTCTCCCTTCCTCTCGCACTCACTCTCCCTCTCTCTCGCACTCACTCTCCCTCCTTCTCGCACTCACTCTCCCTCCCTCTCGCACTCACTCTCCCTTCCTCTCGCACTCACTCTACCTCTCGCACTCATCTCCCTCTCTCTCGCACTCAATCTCCATTCCTCTCGCACTCAATCTCCCTCCCTCTCGCACTCACTCTCCCTGCCTCTTGCACACACTCTCCCTCCCGCTTGCACTCACTCTCCCTTCCTCTTGCACTCACTCTCCCACCCTCTCGCACTCACTCTCTCTCCCTCTCTCGCAGTCACTCTCTCTTCCTATCTCGCACTGTCAGACTCTCTATCTTTCTCTCTCACACACTGACTCTCTCTCCCTGTCTCACACTCTCACATTATACTCTCTCCCTGTCGCAGTCACTCTCTCTCCCTCTTGCACTCACTCTCCCTACCTCTCGCACCCACTCTCCCTTCCTGTCGCACTCACTCTACCTTCCTCTCACACTCACTCTCCCTTCCTCTCGCACTCACTCTCCCTTCCTCTCGCACTCACTCTCCCTTCCTCTCGCACTCACTCTCCCTGCCTCTTGCACTCACTCTGCTTCGCTCTCGCTCTCACTCTCCCTCCCTCTCGCACTCACTCTCTCTCCCTGTCTCACACTCTCAATCTCTCTCCCTCTTGCACTCACTCTCCCTCCCTCTTGCCCTCACTCTCCCACCCTCTCGCACTCACTCTCCCTCACTCTCGCACTCACTCTCCCTCCCTCTGGCACTCACTCTCCCTCCCTCTGAAACTCACTCTCCCTCCTCTCGCACTCACTCTTCCTCTCGCACTCACTCTACCGCCCTATCACGCACTCACTCTCCCACCCTCTCAGTCTCCCCGCTCTCGCACTCACTCTCCCTCCCTCTCGCACTCACTCTCCCACACTCTCAGTCTCCCCGCTCTCGCACTCACTCTCCCTCCCTCTTGCACTCACTCTCCCTCCCTCTCGCACTCACTCTCCCTCCCTCTCGCACTCTCTCTCCCTTCCTCTCGCATTCTCTCTCCCTTCCTCTCGCAATCATCTCCCTCCCTCTCGCACTCATCTCCCTCCCTCTCACAGTCACTCTCCCTCCCTCTCGCACTCACTCTCCCTCCCTCTCGCACTCACTCTCCCTCCCTCTCGCACTCACTCTCCCACCCTCTCACACACACTCTCCCTCCTCTCGCACTCACTCTCCCCCCCTCGCAGTCAGTCTCTTTTCCTCTCGCACTCACTCTGCCTCACTCTCGCACTCACTCTCTCTCCCTATCTCGCACCGTCACACTCTGTATCTTTCTCTCTCACACACTGACTCTCTCTCCCTGTCTCACACTCTCACATTATACACTCTCCCAGTCGCACTCGCTCTCTCTCCCTCTTGCACTCAGTCTCCTCCCTCTCTCACCCACCCTCCCTTCCTCTCGCACCCACTCTCCCTTCCTCTCACACACTCACTCTTTCTCTTGCACTCACTCTCCCTCCCTCTCGCACTCACTTTCCCACCTCTCGGACTCACTCTGACTCTCTCTCGCACTCACTCTCCCACCCTCTCGCACTCACTCTCCCTTCCTCTCGCACTCACTGTCTCTCCCTCTCGCACACACTCTCCCTCCCTCTCGCACTCACTCTCCCTTCCTCTTGCGCACACTCTCCCTCCCGCTTGCACTCACTCTCCCTTCCTCTCGCACTCACTCTCCCACCCTCTCGCACTCACTCTCTCTCCCTATCTCGCACCGTCACACTCTCTATCTTTCTCTCTCACACACTGACTCTCTTTCCCTGTCTCACACTCTCACATTATACTCTCTCCTTGTCGCAGTCACTCTCTCTCCCTCTTGCACTCACTCTCCCTCTCTCTCGCACTCACTCTCCCTCCTTCTCGCGCTCACTTTCCCACCTCTCGGACTCACTGTGACTCTCTCTCGCACTCACTCTCGCACCCTCTCGCACTCACTCTCTCTCCCTCTCGCACTCACTCTCCCTCCCTCTCGCACTCACTCTCCCTCCCTCTCGCACTCACTCTCCCTCCCTCTCACACTCACTCTCCCTCCCTCTCCGCACTCACTCTGCCTCCCTATCACGCACTCACTCTCCCACCCTCTCACACTCACTCTCCCACCCTCTCAGTCTCCCCGCTCTCGCACTCATTCTCCCTCCCTCTCGCACTCACTGTCTTTCCCTCTCGCACTCACTGTCTTTCCCTCTCGCACTCACTCTGCCTCACTCTCGCACTCACTCTCCACCCAACTCTCACACTCACTCACTCTCCATCTCTCGCACTCACTCTCTCCCTATCTCGCACAGCCATAGTCTCTATCTTTCTCTCTCACACACTGTCTCTCTTTCCCTGTCTCACACTCTCACATCATACTCTCTCCCTCTCTCACTCACTCTCCCTCCCTCTCGCGCTCACTCTCCCTCCCTCTCGCACTCACTCTCTCTCCCTATCTCGCACCGTCACACTCTCTATCTTTCTCTCTCACACACTGACTCTCTCTCCCTGGCTCACACTCTCACATTATACACTCTCCCAGTCGCACTCGCTCTCTCTCCCTCTTGCACTCAGTCTCCTCCCTCTCTCACCCACCCTCCCTTCCTCTCACACTCACTCTCCCTTCCTCTCACACACTCTCTCTTTCTCTCGCACTCACTCTCCCTCTCTCTTGCACTCACTCTCCCTCCCTCTCGCCCTCACTTTCCCACCTCTCGGACTCACTCTGACTCTCTCTCGCACTCACTCTCCCACCCTCTCGCACTCACTCTCCCTTCCTCTCGCACTCACTGTCTCTCCCTCTCGCACTCACTCTCCCTCCCTCTCGCACTCACTCTCTCTCCCTATCTCGCACCGTCACACTCTCTATCTTTCTCTCTCACACACTGACTCTCTTTCCCTGTCTCACACTCTCACATTATACTCTCTCCCTGTCGCAGTCACTCTCTCTCCCTCTTGCACTCACTCTCCCTCTCTCTCGCACTCACTCTCCCTCCTTCTCGCGCTCACTTTCCCACCTCTCGGACTCACTGTGACTCTCTCTCGCACTCACTCTCCCACCCTCTCGCACTCACTCTCTCTCCCTCTCGCACTCACTCTCCCTCCCTCTCGCACTCACTCTCCCACCCTCTCAGTCTCCCCGCTTTCGCACTCATTCTCCCTCCCTCTCGCACTCACTGTCTTTCCCTCTCGCACTCACTGTCTTTCCCTCTCGCACTCACTCTGCCTCACTCTCGCACTCACTCTCCACCCAACTCTCACACTCACTCAGTCTCCATTTCTCGCACTCACTCTCTCCCTATCTCGCACAGTCATAGTCTCTTTCTTTCTCTCTCACACACTGTCTCTCTTTCCCTGTCTCACACTCTCACATCATACTCTTTCCCTCTCTCACTCACTCTCCCTCCCTCTCGCACTCACTCTCTCTCCCTATCTCGCACCGTCACACTCTCTATCTTTCTCTCTCACACACTGACTCTCTCTCCCTGTCTCACACTCTCACATTATACACTCTCTCAGTCGCACTCGCTCTCTCTCCCTCTTGCACTCAGTCTCCTCCCTCTCTCACCCACCCTCCCTTCCTCTCGCACTCACTCTCCCTTCCTCTCACACACTCTCCCTTTCTCTCGCACTCACTGTCCCTCTCTCTTGCACTCACTCTCCCTCCTTCTCGCACTGACTTTCCCACCTCTCGGAATCACTCTGACTCTCTCTCGCACTCACTCTCTCACCCTCTCGCACTCACTCTCCCTCCCTCTCGCACTCACTCTACCTCTCGCACTCATCTCCCTCTCTCTCGCACTCAATCTCCCTACCTCTCGCACTCAATCTCTCTCCCTATCTCGCACAGTCATACTCTCTATCTTTCTCTCTCACACACTGACTCTCTCTCCCTGTCTCACACTCTCACATTATACTCTCTCCCTGTTGCAGTCACTCTCTCTCCCTCTTGCACTCACTCTCCTTCCCTCTCTCACCCACTCTCCCTTCCTTTCACACTCACTCTCCCTTCCTCTCGCACTCACTCTCCCTTCCTCTTGCACTCAGTCTCCCTGCCTCTCGCACTCACTCTGCCTCCCTCTTGCTCTCACTCTCCCTCCCTCTCGCACTCACTCTCTCTCCCTATCTCGCAATGTCACACTCTCTATCTTTCTCTCTCACACAGTGACTCACTCTCCCTGTCTCACACTCTCAATCTCTCTTCCTCTCGCACTCACTCTCCCACCCTCTCTCACTCACTCTACCTCCCTCTAGCAGTCACTGTCCCTCTCTCTCGCACTCACTCTCCCACCCTCTTGCACTCACTCTCCCACCCTCTCCCTCCCTCTCGCATTCTCTCTCCCTCCCTCTCGCACTCACCCTCCCACCCTCTCGCACTCACTCTCCCTCCCTCTCGCACTCACTCTCCCTCCCTCTCGCACTCACTCTCCCTCCCACTCACACTCAATCTCCGTCCCTCACTCGCACTCACTGACACTCCCTCTCGCACTCACTCTCCCTCCCTCTCACACTCACTCTCCCTCCCTCACTCGCACTCACTCTACCTCCCTATCACGCACTCACTCTCCCACCCTCTCGCACTCACTCTCCCACCCTCTTAGTCTCCCTGCTCTCGCACTCACTCTACCTCATACTCGCACTCACTGACTTTCCCTCTCGCACTCACTGTCTTTCCCTCTCGCACTCACTCTGCCTCACTCTCGCACTCACTCTGCCTCTCTCTCGCACTCACTCTCCACCCAACTCTCACACTCACTCGCTCTCCCTCTCTCGCACTCACTCGCTCTCCCTATCTCGCACAGTCATAGTCTCTATCCTTCTCTCTCACACACTGTCTCTCTTTCCCGTCTCACACTCTCACATCATACTCTCTCCCTCTCGCACTCACTCTCCCTCCCTCTCGTACTCACTCTCCCTCCCTCTCGCACTCACTCTCTCTCCCTATCTGGCACCATCACACTCTCTATCTTTCTCTCTCACACACTGACTCGCTTTCCCTGTCTCACACTCTCACATTATACTCTCTCCCTGTCGCAGTCACTCTCTCTCCCTCTTGCACTCACTCTCCCTCTCTCTCGCACTCACTCTCCCTCCTTCTCGCGCTCACTTTCCCACCTCTCGGACTCACTGTGACTCTCTCTCGCACTCACTCTCCCTCCCTCTCGCACTCACTCTCTCTCCCTCTCGCACTCACTCTCCCTCCCTCTCGCACTCACTCTCCCTCCCTCTCACACTCACTCTCCCTCCCTCCCCGCACTCACTCTGCCTCCTTATCACGCACTCACTCTCCCACCCTCTTGCACTCACTCTCCCACCCTCTCAGTCTCCCCGCTCTCGCACTCACTCTCCCTACCTCTCGCACTCAATGTCTTTCCCTCTCGCACTCAGTCTTTCCCTCTCGCACTCACTCTGCCTCACTCTTGCACTCACTCTCCAACCAACTCTCACACTCACTCACTCTCCCTCTCTCGCACTCACTCTCTCCCTA
This sequence comes from Isurus oxyrinchus, assembly GCA_026770705.1. Classification (NCBI taxonomy): domain Eukaryota; kingdom Metazoa; phylum Chordata; class Chondrichthyes; order Lamniformes; family Lamnidae; genus Isurus; species Isurus oxyrinchus. The sequence continues at coordinate 54,556 of JANJGN010002423.1, forward strand.
TCTCGCACAGTCATAGTCTCTATCTTTCTCTCTCACACACTGTCTCTCTTTCCCTGTCTCACACTCTCACATCATACTCTCTCCCTCTCTCACTCACTCTCCCTCCCTCTCGCGCTCACTCTCCCTCCCTCTCGCGCTCACTCTCCCTCCCTCTCGTACTCACTCTCCCTCCCTCTCGCACTCACTCTCTCTCCCTATCTCGCACCGTCACACTCTCTATCTTTCTCTCTCACACACTGACTCTCTCTCCCTGTCTCACAATCTCACATTATACACTCTCCCAGTCGCACTCGCTCTCTCTCCCTCTTGCACTCAGTCTCCTCCCTCTCTCACCCACCCTCCCTTCCTCTCGCACTCACTCTCCCTTCCTCTCGCACTCACTCTCCCTCTCTCTCGCACTCACTCTCCCTCCTTCTCGCACTCACTCTCCCTCCCTCTCGCACTCACTCTCCCTGCCTCTCGCATTCACTCTACCTCTCGCACTCATCTCCCTCTCTCTCGCACTCAATCTCCCTACCTCTCGCACTCAATTTCCCTCCCTCTCGCACTCACTCTCCCTCCCTCTCGCACTCACTCTCTCTCCCTATCTCGCACCGTCACACTCTGTATCTTTCTCTCTCACACACTGACTCTCTCTCCCTGTCTCACACTCTCACATTATACACTCTCCCAGTCGCACTCGCTCTCTCTCCCTCTTGCACTCAGTCTCCTCCCTCTCTCACTCACTCTCCCTCCCTCTCGCACTCACTCTCCCTCCCTCTCGCACTCACTCTCCCTCCCTCTCACACACACTCTCCCTCCTCTCGCACTCACTCTCCCCCCCTCGCAGTCAGTCTCTTTTCCTCACGCACTCACTCTGCCTCACTCTCGCACTCACTCTGCCTCTCTCTCGCACTCACTCTCTCCCATCTATCTTTCTCTCTCCCACACTGACTCTCTCTACCTGTCTCTACACTCTCATATCATACTCTCTCCCTCTCGCACTCACTCTTTCCGTCTCGCACTCACTCTCCCACCCTCTCGCACTCAATCTCCCTCCTTCTCGCAATCAATCACCCTCCTCCTCGCACTCATTCTCCCTCCCTCACGCACTCAATCTCCCCCCCTCGCATTCACTGTCCCTCCCTCTCGCACTCAATCCCCCTTGCTCTCGCACTCACTCTCCCTCCCTCTCGCACTCACTCTCCCTCCCTCTCACTCTCCCCTCTCTTGCACTCACACTCCCTGCCTCCCGCACTCACTCTCTTTCCCTCTCGCACTCACTCTCCCTCACTCTCACACTCACTCTGCCACTCTCTCGCACTCACTCTCCACCCATCTCTCACACTCACTCTCTCTCCCTATCTCGCACTCACTCTCTCCCTATCTCGCACAGTCACACTCTCTATCTTTCTGTCTCAAACACTGACTCTCTCTCCCTGTCTCACTGTCATATCTTCCTCTCTCCCTCTCGCACGCACTCTCCCGCCCTCTCGCACTCACTCTTCCTCCCTTTTGCACTCACGCTCCCTCTCTCTCGCACTCACTCTCGCACTCTCTCTCCCTCCCTCTCGCACTCACTCTCCCGCCCTCTCGCATTCACTCTCCCTCCCTCTCGCACTCTCTCTCCCACCCTCTCGCACTCACTCTCCCTCCCTCTCACACTCACTCTCCCTCCCTCTCCGCACTCACTCTGCCTCCCTATCACGCACTCACTCTCCCACCCTCTCGCACTCACTCTCCCACCCACTCAGTCTCCCCGCTCTCGCACTCACTCTCCCTCCCTCTCGCACTCAATGTCTTTCCCTCTCGCACTCACTCTCCCACCCACTCAGTCTCCCCGCTCTCGCACGCACTCTCCCGCCCTCTCGCACTCACTCTTCCTCCCTTTTGCACTCACGCTCCCTCTCTCTCGCACTCACTCTCGCACTCTCTCTCCCTCACTCTCGCACTCACTCTCCAACCAACTCTCACACTCACTCACTCTCCCTCTCTCGCACTCTCTCTCCCTATCTCGCACAGTCATAGTCTCTATCTTTCTCTCTCACACACTGTCTCTCTTTCCCTGTCTCACACTCTCACATCATACTCTCTCCCTCTCTCACTCACTCTCCCTCCCTCTCGCGCTCACTCTCCCTCCCTCTCGTACTCACTCTCCCTCCCTCTCGCACTCACTCTCTCTCCCTATCTCGCACCGTCACACTCTCTATCTTTCTCTCTCTCACACTGACTCTCTCTCCCTGTCTCACACTCTCACATTATACACTCTCCCAGTCGCACTCGCTCTCTCTCCCTCTTGCACTCAGTCTCCTCCCTCTCTCACCCACCCTCCCTTCCTCTCGCACTCACTCTCCCTTCCTCTCACACACTCTCCCTTCCTCTCGCACTCACTCTCCCTCTCTCTCGCACTCACTCTCCCTCCTTCTCGCACTCACTCTCCCTCCCTCTCGCACTCACTCTCCCTTCCTCTCGCACTCACTCTACCTCTCGCACTCATCTCCCTCTCTCTCGCACTCAATCTCCATTCCTCTCGCACTCAATCTCCCTCCCTCTCGCACTCACTCTCCCTGCCTCTTGCACACACTCTCCCTCCCGCTTGCACTCACTCTCCCTTCCTCTTGCACTCACTCTCCCACCCTCTCGCACTCACTCTCTCTCCCTCTCTCGCAGTCACTCTCTCTTCCTATCTCGCACTGTCAGACTCTCTATCTTTCTCTCTCACACACTGACTCTCTCTCCCTGTCTCACACTCTCACATTATACTCTCTCCCTGTCGCAGTCACTCTCTCTCCCTCTTGCACTCACTCTCCCTACCTCTCGCACCCACTCTCCCTTCCTGTCGCACTCACTCTACCTTCCTCTCACACTCACTCTCCCTTCCTCTCGCACTCACTCTCCCTTCCTCTCGCACTCACTCTCCCTTCCTCTCGCACTCACTCTCCCTGCCTCTTGCACTCACTCTGCTTCGCTCTCGCTCTCACTCTCCCTCCCTCTCGCACTCACTCTCTCTCCCTGTCTCACACTCTCAATCTCTCTCCCTCTTGCACTCACTCTCCCTCCCTCTTGCCCTCACTCTCCCACCCTCTCGCACTCACTCTCCCTCACTCTCGCACTCACTCTCCCTCCCTCTGGCACTCACTCTCCCTCCCTCTGAAACTCACTCTCCCTCCTCTCGCACTCACTCTTCCTCTCGCACTCACTCTACCGCCCTATCACGCACTCACTCTCCCACCCTCTCAGTCTCCCCGCTCTCGCACTCACTCTCCCTCCCTCTCGCACTCACTCTCCCACACTCTCAGTCTCCCCGCTCTCGCACTCACTCTCCCTCCCTCTTGCACTCACTCTCCCTCCCTCTCGCACTCACTCTCCCTCCCTCTCGCACTCTCTCTCCCTTCCTCTCGCATTCTCTCTCCCTTCCTCTCGCAATCATCTCCCTCCCTCTCGCACTCATCTCCCTCCCTCTCACAGTCACTCTCCCTCCCTCTCGCACTCACTCTCCCTCCCTCTCGCACTCACTCTCCCTCCCTCTCGCACTCACTCTCCCACCCTCTCACACACACTCTCCCTCCTCTCGCACTCACTCTCCCCCCCTCGCAGTCAGTCTCTTTTCCTCTCGCACTCACTCTGCCTCACTCTCGCACTCACTCTCTCTCCCTATCTCGCACCGTCACACTCTGTATCTTTCTCTCTCACACACTGACTCTCTCTCCCTGTCTCACACTCTCACATTATACACTCTCCCAGTCGCACTCGCTCTCTCTCCCTCTTGCACTCAGTCTCCTCCCTCTCTCACCCACCCTCCCTTCCTCTCGCACCCACTCTCCCTTCCTCTCACACACTCACTCTTTCTCTTGCACTCACTCTCCCTCCCTCTCGCACTCACTTTCCCACCTCTCGGACTCACTCTGACTCTCTCTCGCACTCACTCTCCCACCCTCTCGCACTCACTCTCCCTTCCTCTCGCACTCACTGTCTCTCCCTCTCGCACACACTCTCCCTCCCTCTCGCACTCACTCTCCCTTCCTCTTGCGCACACTCTCCCTCCCGCTTGCACTCACTCTCCCTTCCTCTCGCACTCACTCTCCCACCCTCTCGCACTCACTCTCTCTCCCTATCTCGCACCGTCACACTCTCTATCTTTCTCTCTCACACACTGACTCTCTTTCCCTGTCTCACACTCTCACATTATACTCTCTCCTTGTCGCAGTCACTCTCTCTCCCTCTTGCACTCACTCTCCCTCTCTCTCGCACTCACTCTCCCTCCTTCTCGCGCTCACTTTCCCACCTCTCGGACTCACTGTGACTCTCTCTCGCACTCACTCTCGCACCCTCTCGCACTCACTCTCTCTCCCTCTCGCACTCACTCTCCCTCCCTCTCGCACTCACTCTCCCTCCCTCTCGCACTCACTCTCCCTCCCTCTCACACTCACTCTCCCTCCCTCTCCGCACTCACTCTGCCTCCCTATCACGCACTCACTCTCCCACCCTCTCACACTCACTCTCCCACCCTCTCAGTCTCCCCGCTCTCGCACTCATTCTCCCTCCCTCTCGCACTCACTGTCTTTCCCTCTCGCACTCACTGTCTTTCCCTCTCGCACTCACTCTGCCTCACTCTCGCACTCACTCTCCACCCAACTCTCACACTCACTCACTCTCCATCTCTCGCACTCACTCTCTCCCTATCTCGCACAGCCATAGTCTCTATCTTTCTCTCTCACACACTGTCTCTCTTTCCCTGTCTCACACTCTCACATCATACTCTCTCCCTCTCTCACTCACTCTCCCTCCCTCTCGCGCTCACTCTCCCTCCCTCTCGCACTCACTCTCTCTCCCTATCTCGCACCGTCACACTCTCTATCTTTCTCTCTCACACACTGACTCTCTCTCCCTGGCTCACACTCTCACATTATACACTCTCCCAGTCGCACTCGCTCTCTCTCCCTCTTGCACTCAGTCTCCTCCCTCTCTCACCCACCCTCCCTTCCTCTCACACTCACTCTCCCTTCCTCTCACACACTCTCTCTTTCTCTCGCACTCACTCTCCCTCTCTCTTGCACTCACTCTCCCTCCCTCTCGCCCTCACTTTCCCACCTCTCGGACTCACTCTGACTCTCTCTCGCACTCACTCTCCCACCCTCTCGCACTCACTCTCCCTTCCTCTCGCACTCACTGTCTCTCCCTCTCGCACTCACTCTCCCTCCCTCTCGCACTCACTCTCTCTCCCTATCTCGCACCGTCACACTCTCTATCTTTCTCTCTCACACACTGACTCTCTTTCCCTGTCTCACACTCTCACATTATACTCTCTCCCTGTCGCAGTCACTCTCTCTCCCTCTTGCACTCACTCTCCCTCTCTCTCGCACTCACTCTCCCTCCTTCTCGCGCTCACTTTCCCACCTCTCGGACTCACTGTGACTCTCTCTCGCACTCACTCTCCCACCCTCTCGCACTCACTCTCTCTCCCTCTCGCACTCACTCTCCCTCCCTCTCGCACTCACTCTCCCACCCTCTCAGTCTCCCCGCTTTCGCACTCATTCTCCCTCCCTCTCGCACTCACTGTCTTTCCCTCTCGCACTCACTGTCTTTCCCTCTCGCACTCACTCTGCCTCACTCTCGCACTCACTCTCCACCCAACTCTCACACTCACTCAGTCTCCATTTCTCGCACTCACTCTCTCCCTATCTCGCACAGTCATAGTCTCTTTCTTTCTCTCTCACACACTGTCTCTCTTTCCCTGTCTCACACTCTCACATCATACTCTTTCCCTCTCTCACTCACTCTCCCTCCCTCTCGCACTCACTCTCTCTCCCTATCTCGCACCGTCACACTCTCTATCTTTCTCTCTCACACACTGACTCTCTCTCCCTGTCTCACACTCTCACATTATACACTCTCTCAGTCGCACTCGCTCTCTCTCCCTCTTGCACTCAGTCTCCTCCCTCTCTCACCCACCCTCCCTTCCTCTCGCACTCACTCTCCCTTCCTCTCACACACTCTCCCTTTCTCTCGCACTCACTGTCCCTCTCTCTTGCACTCACTCTCCCTCCTTCTCGCACTGACTTTCCCACCTCTCGGAATCACTCTGACTCTCTCTCGCACTCACTCTCTCACCCTCTCGCACTCACTCTCCCTCCCTCTCGCACTCACTCTACCTCTCGCACTCATCTCCCTCTCTCTCGCACTCAATCTCCCTACCTCTCGCACTCAATCTCTCTCCCTATCTCGCACAGTCATACTCTCTATCTTTCTCTCTCACACACTGACTCTCTCTCCCTGTCTCACACTCTCACATTATACTCTCTCCCTGTTGCAGTCACTCTCTCTCCCTCTTGCACTCACTCTCCTTCCCTCTCTCACCCACTCTCCCTTCCTTTCACACTCACTCTCCCTTCCTCTCGCACTCACTCTCCCTTCCTCTTGCACTCAGTCTCCCTGCCTCTCGCACTCACTCTGCCTCCCTCTTGCTCTCACTCTCCCTCCCTCTCGCACTCACTCTCTCTCCCTATCTCGCAATGTCACACTCTCTATCTTTCTCTCTCACACAGTGACTCACTCTCCCTGTCTCACACTCTCAATCTCTCTTCCTCTCGCACTCACTCTCCCACCCTCTCTCACTCACTCTACCTCCCTCTAGCAGTCACTGTCCCTCTCTCTCGCACTCACTCTCCCACCCTCTTGCACTCACTCTCCCACCCTCTCCCTCCCTCTCGCATTCTCTCTCCCTCCCTCTCGCACTCACCCTCCCACCCTCTCGCACTCACTCTCCCTCCCTCTCGCACTCACTCTCCCTCCCTCTCGCACTCACTCTCCCTCCCACTCACACTCAATCTCCGTCCCTCACTCGCACTCACTGACACTCCCTCTCGCACTCACTCTCCCTCCCTCTCACACTCACTCTCCCTCCCTCACTCGCACTCACTCTACCTCCCTATCACGCACTCACTCTCCCACCCTCTCGCACTCACTCTCCCACCCTCTTAGTCTCCCTGCTCTCGCACTCACTCTACCTCATACTCGCACTCACTGACTTTCCCTCTCGCACTCACTGTCTTTCCCTCTCGCACTCACTCTGCCTCACTCTCGCACTCACTCTGCCTCTCTCTCGCACTCACTCTCCACCCAACTCTCACACTCACTCGCTCTCCCTCTCTCGCACTCACTCGCTCTCCCTATCTCGCACAGTCATAGTCTCTATCCTTCTCTCTCACACACTGTCTCTCTTTCCCGTCTCACACTCTCACATCATACTCTCTCCCTCTCGCACTCACTCTCCCTCCCTCTCGTACTCACTCTCCCTCCCTCTCGCACTCACTCTCTCTCCCTATCTGGCACCATCACACTCTCTATCTTTCTCTCTCACACACTGACTCACTTTCCCTGTCTCACACTCTCACATTATACTCTCTCCCTGTCGCAGTAACTCTCTCTCCCTCTTGCACTCACTCTCCCTCTCTCTCGCACTCACTCTCCCTCCTTCTCGCGCTCACTTTCCCACCTCTCGGACTCACTGTGACTCTCTCTCGCACTCACTCTCCCTCCCTCTCGCACTCACTCTCTCTCCCTCTCGCACTCACTCTCCCTCCCTCTCGCACTCACTCTCCCTCCCTCTCACACTCACTCTCCCTCCCTCTCCGCACTCACTCTGCCTCCCTATCACGCACTCACTCTCCCACCCTCTCGCACTCACTCTCCCACCCACTCAGTCTCCCCGCTCTCGCACTCACTCTCCCTCCCTCTCGCACTCAATGTCTTTCCCTCTCGCACTCACTCTCCCACCCACTCAGTCTCCCCGCTCTCGCACGCACTCTCCCGCCCTCTCGCACTCACTCTTCCTCCCTTTTGCACTCACGCTCCCTCTCTCTCGCACTCACTCTCGCACTCTCTCTCCCTCACTCTCGCACTCACTCTCCAACCAACTCTCACACTCACTCACTCTCCCTCTCTCGCACTCTCTCTCCCTATCTCGCACAGTCATAGTCTCTATCTTTCTCTCTCACACACTGTCTCTCTTTCCCTGTCTCACACTCTCACATCATACTCTCTCCCTCTCTCACTCACTCTCCCTCCCTCTCGCGCTCACTCTCCCTCCCTCTCGTACTCACTCTCCCTCCCTCTCGCACTCACTCTCTCTCCCTATCTCGCACCGTCACACTCTCTATCTTTCTCTCTCTCACACTGACTCTCTCTCCCTGTCTCACACTCTCACATTATACACTCTCCCAGTCGCACTCGCTCTCTCTCCCTCTTGCACTCAGTCTCCTCCCTCTCTCACCCACCCTCCCTTCCTCTCGCACTCACTCTCCCTTCCTCTCACACACTCTCCCTTCCTCTCGCACTCACTCTCCCTCTCTCTCGCACTCACTCTCCCTCCTTCTCGCACTCACTCTCCCTCCCTCTCGCACTCACTCTCCCTTCCTCTCGCACTCACTCTACCTCTCGCACTCATCTCCCTCTCTCTCGCACTCAATCTCCATTCCTCTCGCACTCAATCTCCCTCCCTCTCGCACTCACTCTCCCTGCCTCTTGCACACACTCTCCCTCCCGCTTGCACTCACTCTCCCTTCCTCTTGCACTCACTCTCCCACCCTCTCGCACTCACTCTCTCTCCCTCTCTCGCAGTCACTCTCTCTTCCTATCTCGCACTGTCAGACTCTCTATCTTTCTCTCTCACACACTGACTCTCTCTCCCTGTCTCACACTCTCACATTATACTCTCTCCCTGTCGCAGTCACTCTCTCTCCCTCTTGCACTCACTCTCCCTACCTCTCGCACCCACTCTCCCTTCCTGTCGCACTCACTCTACCTTCCTCTCACACTCACTCTCCCTTCCTCTCGCACTCACTCTCCCTTCCTCTCGCACTCACTCTCCCTTCCTCTCGCACTCACTCTCCCTGCCTCTTGCACTCACTCTGCTTCGCTCTCGCTCTCACTCTCCCTCCCTCTCGCACTCACTCTCTCTCCCTGTCTCACACTCTCAATCTCTCTCCCTCTTGCACTCACTCTCCCTCCCTCTTGCCCTCACTCTCCCACCCTCTCGCACTCACTCTCCCTCACTCTCGCACTCACTCTCCCTCCCTCTGGCACTCACTCTCCCTCCCTCTGAAACTCACTCTCCCTCCTCTCGCACTCACTCTTCCTCTCGCACTCACTCTACCGCCCTATCACGCACTCACTCTCCCACCCTCTCAGTCTCCCCGCTCTCGCACTCACTCTCCCTCCCTCTCGCACTCACTCTCCCACACTCTCAGTCTCCCCGCTCTCGCACTCACTCTCCCTCCCTCTTGCACTCACTCTCCCTCCCTCTCGCACTCACTCTCCCTCCCTCTCGCACTCTCTCTCCCTTCCTCTCGCATTCTCTCTCCCTTCCTCTCGCAATCATCTCCCTCCCTCTCGCACTCATCTCCCTCCCTCTCACAGTCACTCTCCCTCCCTCTCGCACTCACTCTCCCTCCCTCTCGCACTCACTCTCCCTCCCTCTCGCACTCACTCTCCCACCCTCTCACACACACTCTCCCTCCTCTCGCACTCACTCTCCCCCCCTCGCAGTCAGTCTCTTTTCCTCTCGCACTCACTCTGCCTCACTCTCGCACTCACTCTCTCTCCCTATCTCGCACCGTCACACTCTGTATCTTTCTCTCTCACACACTGACTCTCTCTCCCTGTCTCACACTCTCACATTATACACTCTCCCAGTCGCACTCGCTCTCTCTCCCTCTTGCACTCAGTCTCCTCCCTCTCTCACCCACCCTCCCTTCCTCTCGCACCCACTCTCCCTTCCTCTCACACACTCACTCTTTCTCTTGCACTCACTCTCCCTCCCTCTCGCACTCACTTTCCCACCTCTCGGACTCACTCTGACTCTCTCTCGCACTCACTCTCCCACCCTCTCGCACTCACTCTCCCTTCCTCTCGCACTCACTGTCTCTCCCTCTCGCACACACTCTCCCTCCCTCTCGCACTCACTCTCCCTTCCTCTTGCGCACACTCTCCCTCCCGCTTGCACTCACTCTCCCTTCCTCTCGCACTCACTCTCCCACCCTCTCGCACTCACTCTCTCTCCCTATCTCGCACCGTCACACTCTCTATCTTTCTCTCTCACACACTGACTCTCTTTCCCTGTCTCACACTCTCACATTATACTCTCTCCTTGTCGCAGTCACTCTCTCTCCCTCTTGCACTCACTCTCCCTCTCTCTCGCACTCACTCTCCCTCCTTCTCGCGCTCACTTTCCCACCTCTCGGACTCACTGTGACTCTCTCTCGCACTCACTCTCGCACCCTCTCGCACTCACTCTCTCTCCCTCTCGCACTCACTCTCCCTCCCTCTCGCACTCACTCTCCCTCCCTCTCGCACTCACTCTCCCTCCCTCTCACACTCACTCTCCCTCCCTCTCCGCACTCACTCTGCCTCCCTATCACGCACTCACTCTCCCACCCTCTCACACTCACTCTCCCACCCTCTCAGTCTCCCCGCTCTCGCACTCATTCTCCCTCCCTCTCGCACTCACTGTCTTTCCCTCTCGCACTCACTGTCTTTCCCTCTCGCACTCACTCTGCCTCACTCTCGCACTCACTCTCCACCCAACTCTCACACTCACTCACTCTCCATCTCTCGCACTCACTCTCTCCCTATCTCGCACAGCCATAGTCTCTATCTTTCTCTCTCACACACTGTCTCTCTTTCCCTGTCTCACACTCTCACATCATACTCTCTCCCTCTCTCACTCACTCTCCCTCCCTCTCGCGCTCACTCTCCCTCCCTCTCGCACTCACTCTCTCTCCCTATCTCGCACCGTCACACTCTCTATCTTTCTCTCTCACACACTGACTCTCTCTCCCTGGCTCACACTCTCACATTATACACTCTCCCAGTCGCACTCGCTCTCTCTCCCTCTTGCACTCAGTCTCCTCCCTCTCTCACCCACCCTCCCTTCCTCTCACACTCACTCTCCCTTCCTCTCACACACTCTCTCTTTCTCTCGCACTCACTCTCCCTCTCTCTTGCACTCACTCTCCCTCCCTCTCGCCCTCACTTTCCCACCTCTCGGACTCACTCTGACTCTCTCTCGCACTCACTCTCCCACCCTCTCGCACTCACTCTCCCTTCCTCTCGCACTCACTGTCTCTCCCTCTCGCACTCACTCTCCCTCCCTCTCGCACTCACTCTCTCTCCCTATCTCGCACCGTCACACTCTCTATCTTTCTCTCTCACACACTGACTCTCTTTCCCTGTCTCACACTCTCACATTATACTCTCTCCCTGTCGCAGTCACTCTCTCTCCCTCTTGCACTCACTCTCCCTCTCTCTCGCACTCACTCTCCCTCCTTCTCGCGCTCACTTTCCCACCTCTCGGACTCACTGTGACTCTCTCTCGCACTCACTCTCCCACCCTCTCGCACTCACTCTCTCTCCCTCTCGCACTCACTCTCCCTCCCTCTCGCACTCACTCTCCCACCCTCTCAGTCTCCCCGCTTTCGCACTCATTCTCCCTCCCTCTCGCACTCACTGTCTTTCCCTCTCGCACTCACTGTCTTTCCCTCTCGCACTCACTCTGCCTCACTCTCGCACTCACTCTCCACCCAACTCTCACACTCACTCAGTCTCCATTTCTCGCACTCACTCTCTCCCTATCTCGCACAGTCATAGTCTCTTTCTTTCTCTCTCACACACTGTCTCTCTTTCCCTGTCTCACACTCTCACATCATACTCTTTCCCTCTCTCACTCACTCTCCCTCCCTCTCGCACTCACTCTCTCTCCCTATCTCGCACCGTCACACTCTCTATCTTTCTCTCTCACACACTGACTCTCTCTCCCTGTCTCACACTCTCACATTATACACTCTCTCAGTCGCACTCGCTCTCTCTCCCTCTTGCACTCAGTCTCCTCCCTCTCTCACCCACCCTCCCTTCCTCTCGCACTCACTCTCCCTTCCTCTCACACACTCTCCCTTTCTCTCGCACTCACTGTCCCTCTCTCTTGCACTCACTCTCCCTCCTTCTCGCACTGACTTTCCCACCTCTCGGAATCACTCTGACTCTCTCTCGCACTCACTCTCTCACCCTCTCGCACTCACTCTCCCTCCCTCTCGCACTCACTCTACCTCTCGCACTCATCTCCCTCTCTCTCGCACTCAATCTCCCTACCTCTCGCACTCAATCTCTCTCCCTATCTCGCACAGTCATACTCTCTATCTTTCTCTCTCACACACTGACTCTCTCTCCCTGTCTCACACTCTCACATTATACTCTCTCCCTGTTGCAGTCACTCTCTCTCCCTCTTGCACTCACTCTCCTTCCCTCTCTCACCCACTCTCCCTTCCTTTCACACTCACTCTCCCTTCCTCTCGCACTCACTCTCCCTTCCTCTTGCACTCAGTCTCCCTGCCTCTCGCACTCACTCTGCCTCCCTCTTGCTCTCACTCTCCCTCCCTCTCGCACTCACTCTCTCTCCCTATCTCGCAATGTCACACTCTCTATCTTTCTCTCTCACACAGTGACTCACTCTCCCTGTCTCACACTCTCAATCTCTCTTCCTCTCGCACTCACTCTCCCACCCTCTCTCACTCACTCTACCTCCCTCTAGCAGTCACTGTCCCTCTCTCTCGCACTCACTCTCCCACCCTCTTGCACTCACTCTCCCACCCTCTCCCTCCCTCTCGCATTCTCTCTCCCTCCCTCTCGCACTCACCCTCCCACCCTCTCGCACTCACTCTCCCTCCCTCTCGCACTCACTCTCCCTCCCTCTCGCACTCACTCTCCCTCCCACTCACACTCAATCTCCGTCCCTCACTCGCACTCACTGACACTCCCTCTCGCACTCACTCTCCCTCCCTCTCACACTCACTCTCCCTCCCTCACTCGCACTCACTCTACCTCCCTATCACGCACTCACTCTCCCACCCTCTCGCACTCACTCTCCCACCCTCTTAGTCTCCCTGCTCTCGCACTCACTCTACCTCATACTCGCACTCACTGACTTTCCCTCTCGCACTCACTGTCTTTCCCTCTCGCACTCACTCTGCCTCACTCTCGCACTCACTCTGCCTCTCTCTCGCACTCACTCTCCACCCAACTCTCACACTCACTCGCTCTCCCTCTCTCGCACTCACTCGCTCTCCCTATCTCGCACAGTCATAGTCTCTATCCTTCTCTCTCACACACTGTCTCTCTTTCCCGTCTCACACTCTCACATCATACTCTCTCCCTCTCGCACTCACTCTCCCTCCCTCTCGTACTCACTCTCCCTCCCTCTCGCACTCACTCTCTCTCCCTATCTGGCACCATCACACTCTCTATCTTTCTCTCTCACACACTGACTCACTTTCCCTGTCTCACACTCTCACATTATACTCTCTCCCTGTCGCAGTAACTCTCTCTCCCTCTTGCACTCACTCTCCCTCTCTCTCGCACTCACTCTCCCTCCTTCTCGCGCTCACTTTCCCACCTCTCGGACTCACTGTGACTCTCTCTCGCACTCACTCTCCCTCCCTCTCGCACTCACTCTCTCTCCCTCTCGCACTCACTCTCCCTCCCTCTCGCACTCACTCTCCCTCCCTCTCACACTCACTCTCCCTCCCTCTCCGCACTCACTCTGCCTCCCTATCACGCACTCACTCTCCCACCCTCTCGCACTCACTCTCCCACCCACTCAGTCTCCCCGCTCTCGCACTCACTCTCCCTCCCTCTCGCACTCAATGTCTTTCCCTCTCGCACTCACTCTCCCACCCACTCAGTCTCCCCGCTCTCGCACGCACTCTCCCGCCCTCTCGCACTCACTCTTCCTCCCTTTTGCACTCACGCTCCCTCTCTCTCGCACTCACTCTCGCACTCTCTCTCCCTCACTCTCGCACTCACTCTCCAACCAACTCTCACACTCACTCACTCTCCCTCTCTCGCACTCTCTCTCCCTATCTCGCACAGTCATAGTCTCTATCTTTCTCTCTCACACACTGTCTCTCTTTCCCTGTCTCACACTCTCACATCATACTCTCTCCCTCTCTCACTCACTCTCCCTCCCTCTCGCGCTCACTCTCCCTCCCTCTCGTACTCACTCTCCCTCCCTCTCGCACTCACTCTCTCTCCCTATCTCGCACCGTCACACTCTCTATCTTTCTCTCTCTCACACTGACTCTCTCTCCCTGTCTCACACTCTCACATTATACACTCTCCCAGTCGCACTCGCTCTCTCTCCCTCTTGCACTCAGTCTCCTCCCTCTCTCACCCACCCTCCCTTCCTCTCGCACTCACTCTCCCTTCCTCTCACACACTCTCCCTTCCTCTCGCACTCACTCTCCCTCTCTCTCGCACTCACTCTCCCTCCTTCTCGCACTCACTCTCCCTCCCTCTCGCACTCACTCTCCCTTCCTCTCGCACTCACTCTACCTCTCGCACTCATCTCCCTCTCTCTCGCACTCAATCTCCATTCCTCTCGCACTCAATCTCCCTCCCTCTCGCACTCACTCTCCCTGCCTCTTGCACACACTCTCCCTCCCGCTTGCACTCACTCTCCCTTCCTCTTGCACTCACTCTCCCACCCTCTCGCACTCACTCTCTCTCCCTCTCTCGCAGTCACTCTCTCTTCCTATCTCGCACTGTCAGACTCTCTATCTTTCTCTCTCACACACTGACTCTCTCTCCCTGTCTCACACTCTCACATTATACTCTCTCCCTGTCGCAGTCACTCTCTCTCCCTCTTGCACTCACTCTCCCTACCTCTCGCACCCACTCTCCCTTCCTGTCGCACTCACTCTACCTTCCTCTCACACTCACTCTCCCTTCCTCTCGCACTCACTCTCCCTTCCTCTCGCACTCACTCTCCCTTCCTCTCGCACTCACTCTCCCTGCCTCTTGCACTCACTCTGCTTCGCTCTCGCTCTCACTCTCCCTCCCTCTCGCACTCACTCTCTCTCCCTGTCTCACACTCTCAATCTCTCTCCCTCTTGCACTCACTCTCCCTCCCTCTTGCCCTCACTCTCCCACCCTCTCGCACTCACTCTCCCTCACTCTCGCACTCACTCTCCCTCCCTCTGGCACTCACTCTCCCTCCCTCTGAAACTCACTCTCCCTCCTCTCGCACTCACTCTTCCTCTCGCACTCACTCTACCGCCCTATCACGCACTCACTCTCCCACCCTCTCAGTCTCCCCGCTCTCGCACTCACTCTCCCTCCCTCTCGCACTCACTCTCCCACACTCTCAGTCTCCCCGCTCTCGCACTCACTCTCCCTCCCTCTTGCACTCACTCTCCCTCCCTCTCGCACTCACTCTCCCTCCCTCTCGCACTCTCTCTCCCTTCCTCTCGCATTCTCTCTCCCTTCCTCTCGCAATCATCTCCCTCCCTCTCGCACTCATCTCCCTCCCTCTCACAGTCACTCTCCCTCCCTCTCGCACTCACTCTCCCTCCCTCTCGCACTCACTCTCCCTCCCTCTCGCACTCACTCTCCCACCCTCTCACACACACTCTCCCTCCTCTCGCACTCACTCTCCCCCCCTCGCAGTCAGTCTCTTTTCCTCTCGCACTCACTCTGCCTCACTCTCGCACTCACTCTCTCTCCCTATCTCGCACCGTCACACTCTGTATCTTTCTCTCTCACACACTGACTCTCTCTCCCTGTCTCACACTCTCACATTATACACTCTCCCAGTCGCACTCGCTCTCTCTCCCTCTTGCACTCAGTCTCCTCCCTCTCTCACCCACCCTCCCTTCCTCTCGCACCCACTCTCCCTTCCTCTCACACACTCACTCTTTCTCTTGCACTCACTCTCCCTCCCTCTCGCACTCACTTTCCCACCTCTCGGACTCACTCTGACTCTCTCTCGCACTCACTCTCCCACCCTCTCGCACTCACTCTCCCTTCCTCTCGCACTCACTGTCTCTCCCTCTCGCACACACTCTCCCTCCCTCTCGCACTCACTCTCCCTTCCTCTTGCGCACACTCTCCCTCCCGCTTGCACTCACTCTCCCTTCCTCTCGCACTCACTCTCCCACCCTCTCGCACTCACTCTCTCTCCCTATCTCGCACCGTCACACTCTCTATCTTTCTCTCTCACACACTGACTCTCTTTCCCTGTCTCACACTCTCACATTATACTCTCTCCTTGTCGCAGTCACTCTCTCTCCCTCTTGCACTCACTCTCCCTCTCTCTCGCACTCACTCTCCCTCCTTCTCGCGCTCACTTTCCCACCTCTCGGACTCACTGTGACTCTCTCTCGCACTCACTCTCGCACCCTCTCGCACTCACTCTCTCTCCCTCTCGCACTCACTCTCCCTCCCTCTCGCACTCACTCTCCCTCCCTCTCGCACTCACTCTCCCTCCCTCTCACACTCACTCTCCCTCCCTCTCCGCACTCACTCTGCCTCCCTATCACGCACTCACTCTCCCACCCTCTCACACTCACTCTCCCACCCTCTCAGTCTCCCCGCTCTCGCACTCATTCTCCCTCCCTCTCGCACTCACTGTCTTTCCCTCTCGCACTCACTGTCTTTCCCTCTCGCACTCACTCTGCCTCACTCTCGCACTCACTCTCCACCCAACTCTCACACTCACTCACTCTCCATCTCTCGCACTCACTCTCTCCCTATCTCGCACAGCCATAGTCTCTATCTTTCTCTCTCACACACTGTCTCTCTTTCCCTGTCTCACACTCTCACATCATACTCTCTCCCTCTCTCACTCACTCTCCCTCCCTCTCGCGCTCACTCTCCCTCCCTCTCGCACTCACTCTCTCTCCCTATCTCGCACCGTCACACTCTCTATCTTTCTCTCTCACACACTGGACTCTCTCTCCCTGGCTCACACTCTCACATTATACACTCTCCCAGTCGCACTCGCTCTCTCTCCCTCTTGCACTCAGTCTCCTCCCTCTCTCACCCACCCTCCCTTCCTCTCACACTCACTCTCCCTTCCTCTCACACACTCTCTCTTTCTCTCGCACTCACTCTCCCTCTCTCTTGCACTCACTCTCCCTCCCTCTCGCCCTCACTTTCCCACCTCTCGGACTCACTCTGACTCTCTCTCGCACTCACTCTCCCACCCTCTCGCACTCACTCTCCCTTCCTCTCGCACTCACTGTCTCTCCCTCTCGCACTCACTCTCCCTCCCTCTCGCACTCACTCTCTCTCCCTATCTCGCACCGTCACACTCTCTATCTTTCTCTCTCACACACTGAC